>JAGQEM010000056.1:0-142361 GCA_019202945.1 Corynespora olivacea
GCGCGCAATAGGGTGACAAAGATAATTAATCAATTCCGTGTAAGGAGGATCTATCTACACACGAGTGGAATAAAAGATATACGCAACCTGAAACGGTTACGCACGGTGCTCTTGGTCATGTGAGAGTAGCCGTCACATGACCGTACAGACATCAGATGTTACCTCGTACAGACACGGCTTATAGATAAATCAATATACTTTCAGGATTTTATGGCACTGAAGTTCTTAGATCCTTGAGCACCTCGGAGATTCAAAGTCACCGAGATATTTCGCGATCGGTCCCTATCCGTTTTCACCCACTTAGTGGTCGTCCGCTGGGAGAGGAACCTCTAAAGATACCTAATTGTGGATTTGGAATGCTTTTCTTGGACATTATTGGAATAGTGTCTTATAATTGAGATGATATAATCATACAGAGTTCTTCACCGGTTCCCTAATCAGCAACGGGGCACTGTGCGTCATACCCTCCTCTCCACCAAAGGGTGCCAAATCAACTACAAGTCTGTCAACGTCTTTGAATCCATGATGATAGTAGAACGTATGAGCTGGTAAACTCGACTCAACATACACTGGAAGCTCCAGCTCATCCGCCTTTTGCATACCCCATTTGATTAGTACACTCGCAGCACCACGCTTCTGATACTTCGGATCCGTATGCAGCATGTGAAGATCTAAAGGGCTCGTTAGCTATACTCTCAATGAGTTTTGGTCAATACTCACACACATGAGGCTTGTTCCCCATCAATTCCGCTTTCTTTTGGATCAGCCCACCAAAGAACGCTTTGCAGGCCTCTGGGTTGCATCCGGGACCATTGGGGATAGGTCTCCCCGGCGCATTTTTTGCAACTTCCTCTGTCAAGTAGAAGTTCCACTTCGCAAACGCCATCAAGTCGCCGGTTTCATCATCAACAGCTTTCAAAAATGTATTCGTTGGGTCGTTCTTGCGCATGTCAAGAATCTGTTGAATCCTCATCTCACGCCCATTTGAAGTGAAGGGGCCAGGAAAGAGAATAGCGCTTGCTGCTGCCTTGTCTGCGCCATAGGCTTCTGCCTCGGCTTCCACAGCACGAGGGATGTCGGTGTCGGTAGCTTCTTCGATATGGATGGTCATTATAACGGTAATAGTGATGGTGATGGGAAGAGACGCAATGAGTGTGAAAATCTTTGACTCATATATATGGTGCGCCGAAGCTTATGTAACACGGGTTTGCTCTGGGTTCCTTCCCGAGTAAGACAAGCTTCATGGTAAGCAAATCTGAGAAATACGCCCTTCGCACGCCCTTCGCCCGCCCTTCGCCCGCCCTTTGACATGAAATCGAATTTCCGTTTGACGATCCCTTCTAGGCAATATTATGTTGGAAAATGCAGTCCTTCTTAGAGCTGAAGTGGCTCGAATGTCGTTTGTGGAGTACTCCATAGCGTTCGCTGATAATGGCGAAATTCTTCCCAGAACTGATGAACAGGCTCATCCATGGAAATATTGGACCAGATGAATTTTCTCGAAATAGTTTTCAACTGCTTCCAGTTTCCGTACATGCCCTCTAATTCTTCATGGAAGTCGTCCTCGATCAGAGTCATAGCTTTCTTTCTGACCGCAACGTTCTTCGACAACGCACCGCTGACGAATAACAACCACAACAGTAGATCGTTTTGCTGTTGCCAATCTGAATAATCCTTCGTTTGGGAAATGAGGCAAATGATCTGTGTTGCGAAATATTCCGGAATGAAGTAACCGTCCCATATGCCGGGGGATAGCTTGTACAAACACAGCAACGTCGCAATGATGAAAGCCTCGCGAACGCGTTCTTTGGGCTTGCGCCTTCTTATGAAATCCAACACATCAACTGTCCGAGATGTTAGCATCTACTGGTGATCTTCAATAGACAAATCCTCAATGGGTAATGTGCCGACAGCGCAGCAAGAGTCGATCGTAGCACACAGCGTGTATACATCCTTGAGAATGAGACCAAAGCCAGAAGCATCGGAAACAAATTCGAGCAGACTTGAAGATTCGCTGGGATCATGAAAGTCGGACAGGTCCTCGACTTTATATCTGGTACTACCATAATCATGCCTTCGATAATCGTCGTGCGAGAACTGTCGCGATGTACCCAGGAAGAGACAGCTGTAAAGATCTTGCCAGAAGAGATCCCGCTGTAGCATGTCGGCTACGGCGAAGTTGTTCACTTCAAGAATCTTGAGAACGTCCCGTACTGCATGGATGTGTATGGCTATACTTTGAGCACTAGAACCCTCTGTTCGGTACTGGATCAAGTCAGCTACTAGTAAGCAGCATACACAACAAACCGAATATGCATACCTCGTATCCAATCAACAGCATCATAGATGTGAGGGTCGATACCGACGGAACCCTTTCGGCGTCGTTCATCCGCCTGGACAAATCACGCAGAGTCGCTCCCTTGTGTTGCAAACACTGTAAATCGGTAGCGTTTCTTTTAGCAGCTAATGCAAGTACCAATGATAGTGCGTAAAATAGATCCGGTTCGGATGAGGTGCTCTTGAAGATATCATCTGTGCCTTTGATGTAGGTCTTTCTAGCTTCGTTGACACAGAAGGTAGGTTCAATAAGAGAGGTTGTCTCTACCTTGAGTTAGAAGACATCGATACAGATACCGATCTACTCACTGTGTCTCATAAGCATGCGAAGCTGCTCTCCACCTCCAGGCAGAGTATCGAATGGATCCAACCGGTTTCCAGATATTGACTTGACTATAGGCACCGTGTCGTTTTTCTGGCTCTTCCTCATTGGTTTGCCTGTGCATGTGTCGATGTTGACAGTAACAAAGTTGGCGTTGCGCCGGGCGAGCTCATTTTTCTTATTCTGGATACCATTCCGTATCGCATGTTGTCGGATCTTCTTCCTTGTTGCTTTCTCCTCCGAAATTCCTGGGTGCTCAACGGACACAAACTGGAACATTCTCTATCTACCCGTAGTCGTTTAGATCGTACCCAATTCGGTTGCCGAAACTTCTTGAAGATTCTACTTCAAGGTTGTTCCATGTGAATAAGTACATGCGAAAAGTTGACGATACCTCTACCTCGGATCGACCCAAATGTGTCTAAAATCAGCAGCCAGAAGCTCGTATTGGGTAGTTTCTTCTGGGTAGAAATGCTATGGCGTCTTTTCGCTTGCGATCAAATGAGTTGAGATGGAATCCGACATCAGGAGTGAGGTGTTAGAGCGGTACGGATTGGACACCCATGCTAGTGTGCGATCGCGATTAGTCATCTATCTATACAGCTTCGGATGTCACCTTCAGCAGGAGCGACATATTCGATCCAGTCGATTCTACTATTCTATGTTTCTAACTGCATGATCCTTCCCCACCCTTTGACCCCTTGCGTCCTCACCCCACACAACCTCAAGAACTCCCATACAACAGTTGCAACTGTATCCAGCACCAGAAATTCATATCCACTTTCCTATCTCTCCACCATCCCTGCGGTCATCAAATTCGTACAAAACGTCAACACTATATCCACACCACCCTTCCCCTTTCCTTCCTCCACGGCCGCTTTTACCATAGAATCGAATGTCTCCGCACCCAAGCAAGCGAAATTGACGTTATTTGTCCGACTCAGATGACTCTCCGAGGCAATTTCAATACCAATGGAAGCGTAGTTTCTGATAATAGCTTCTTGTACGTCGTCGGTATACAGCGTTACGAGACCAAATCTCTTCACACCGAGGGTCTTCAAAGCTCTATTTAAGGCGAGTGTACTTGTTGCAGTCTGAATGCCTGTAGCTTCGTGAATTCGTCGACAAAACTTTTCAATTATTTCAAATCCGAGCCATCCAGCAGATGTTCTGCTCCAGCCAATTATATCCACATTAGCATCGGCTAAAAGGTGTGCTACATCGAAGGTCTTGTCGATATCAAATTGTGTGGTGACGCGAAAAGGGGAGAAGTGTGCTGTGGCGTGGATGTTCTGTGAGGCTGGGATGAAAGAGAGAATAGAGTTTGTGATGGGTTCTTTTGGGTTAGGGGACGAGTATGCCTATGTGGATACGACGCGGTTGGTGTATGATGGGCATTATGGTAATTGTTTCAGTGAAAATAGTATTCCCAAAGACTAGGAACGACTGTGCCCAAGCACCGTTCTGACAAAGCGCTGAACAGTCGTTCCAGAGATTTGGAGCAGCTCCCCGCGGGATAGAAGGCATCGGCAAGCTGATGCCGAAGCTCGAAGAACACATTATGTCCTGTCTCAAAGATTTCAAAAGCCCGTTGCTGAGATAAAGATGACGAGGAGTGATCAACACTCTTTCTGCAATTATACAACATCATAAACGTTAACACATGAACGAAGGGATTGAACCAGCCCCTTCTAAGATGATGGAACCAGTCCTACCAGGCAACCTTGTCAAAGCCTGACCCAAATCCACAATGCTTAGTATAATCCATTTCTAACATCCTCGGCAATCTTCTTCAACTCATCTATCGTAGGTGGCGCCCTCGTCGTCCCACTGGAACCCACCTTATCCATGCCTTCATTCATCATCTCTGTAAAGCTATCCTTCTTCTTGTGTCCTTTCTTCCAACTCCATGGCATTTGCTTTCGTGTTGTAGATTTTTCGGGTAGGAGAGGAGCGTCGGCTGCTACAGAGCGCTCGAGAACAATTGGAGTTTTAGGAAGCGCGTCGTCTGAGAGGCTTAGCTGTCCGTTCTTAGTGATCTTCACGAACTTGTAAGAGGTCGGAGTCTTCAGCGGTTCAATCGGCAGCGGGGTAATGGCCAGATCTTGAAGGTCTACATGTCATTAGTGTAAGGTCTGATAAGTTTAGGGAAGCAAACATACCTTCGAGCAACCTAGTTCCGGTAGGCTCGAACCCTCGCCAGCGCTTCCCATACTTCACGCACCAAAGAACCTTCTGCGCTTCCAGCTCGAAGAAGTACTTTGTGAATCCAGTCACCGGTGACTTTCGTACCAGCCGGATGTAAGAGAGTACCTCCGGTAACACCATGACATAAGAGTTTCGTTTAACAAGAACAACTTCCATCCTCTTCAATGGTTTCCGCTTGTCATCATTTTCAGCATAGTCCCATCGTGATTGTGCTCGACCACGGTCAGCACGTTCACGACTCTTACTACGAAGACGAGCCAGGTTTTCTTTTTGGAGAGATTTCCTGGTCAAGCTCCGGGAGCGACTACGCGATCGCGTACTGGAATCTGCCCGCACGAGTGTCATGATTGCCTCCAAGCACTTCTCAATGCTGAGAGCGTCTTCTTTCTCCTTCTTCAAACTCTTGATCTTCCACCCCCCACCTCCATGACCGTCACTACCATCCATCCAATCCTCTTCGTAGCGGCCGCGATGACCACCGTTCTCGCAACTCGGCACTGGAAGGCGTAGATGCAGCTTGGAAAGGTTCCGGAGAGTGTCTCTGACCATCTTTGGTGGTTGTTCACTGATCCAAAACTTCTGGTGCTTCTTGATGTTGTTGTTGATGGTTGACGAAACTCTTGTGTGATAGATATTTTGTAGGTCGACAACAAAATCACATTTCTGGTGGAAGACATCCAGGGCGATGCTGCGAATGTGGTGTGAGACAAGGAAAATCGGGTGCTTGCGGATAAGTTGAATGTCAATGTAGTCCAGTCCAGCGCGGTGGTACCGGTACATCATGTGCTGATTCTCCGAGTTCTGTGGCCCAATGGAAACATTAAGTGGTAAGCAGAGTGCGTAAGAAAGAATATGCTCAAGCAAAGATATTGGTAGAGTCGTCAACGTCGGTGGATCGTCCAAAAAAGGGTTTAACGTTGCCTTCGAAAACCTAGATGAAGAGCGCAGGGAGTCGGAAGTGCGGACGGTCGATATCGAGTGTGTGTTGGAGAAGATAGACGAGACGGCTGTAGAAACGGTTGATGCATTCGACAGATGTGACTCGGCAGAGGAGTTAGAGTTAGACCTCAAAAGCTGCGCGGCTAGTACATCAGAACGCTCTGCGTGTGGAGGTGTCGAATCGGGCGAAGGTGTCCACCATTGTCTTGAAGACTGGCGTGTAGAGTTGTCGCGACTAACAGTGGACTCTTCTTCAATGAGCTCCGGTAACGGGGGGGCTCTTAGACGACGGGGTGAATTAGAGAACGGAGGGAGTTGGGGTGTTGGCTTATTGATTCGCAGAGGCGATGAGTGCCTAGTCTGTGGTTTCGGTTGAGGTAAAGCGAAATTCGTAAAATCTACGCTCATGCGAGAGCTGGGTAGATCCAGTGACAATGGCGAGAAAGAAAGTGTTTGCGCCATTCTGAGAGTTAGAGTAATGAGGGTAAGCGAAGATCAACCTCGAGTCGTTGCTGTAGGTTATTAGGACATTAAGAGTATCTGAAAGGTCAACTCCCAATAGGGTAACGAGCGATAGATAGGTCCGACAAAAGAGTGGAGAAGTGAAGAATCGGGGCGAGAAGACTTTATCTCACTATTGAGGCCATGAAAGAGAAGCTATTGTCCCAGTTTTTTTGTGGTGTTCGGGGCTCGCAAGGTCACTAAAGTTAAAAGATGTTAGAGAAGCCTGAGACAGATAAGTCTTTCTTCTTGCCAACCGTTAGCGGCCTGGAAGCCGATTTTCCCGGGCCAGAGAGATCACAACGGTCCCTGTTAAGACGTTTTCATGCGTTAGTAGGGGGAAGCCTTACATAGTAAGCGCACACCCATACCAACGCCAAGCTCGTTGGAACACTCATCTTCAAATCGCGGCGAATCACGACACGCGGGGGAGTGGGGGCTCGATGCCTCAAACCGTACGCGACATCTTGCCGAATAGCCTTTATGACAAAGGATAACATTGTGATGACATCCCAATCCTACATATAAGACAGATTGAAGAGTGGTCGAGCAGAACCCCAAAGTGTGGTTGGATAGGAACTTCACAAATAGGCTAATGGTCACATGCGTGGCATGTGAGATGCTTATGTACTGTGTAGTTCTACTATCTACGTTTAATTGCAGGGCCTAATACCGGTTTTTGCTTTTCGAAAGAAGGTTGGTTGAGTCGGAAAGAAACGTCTGAGGCATCAACGCCGCGACACGATGTGTTTGATGTCGGTTCTTTGGAGAACCAATGGCGTAAGATCACCCGTCGCGCATCGCTACTAACAATCCTCCGATACTGCATTGAAACGAGCTGCATGCATATGTGGACTGACGATGGCTGACGTCGGGGACTGCAAAAAAAAAAGATGACGGTGTGCGAATACAACATAACGAGTAGTGAGGTTGGAGTTGAGACTGTCGGGATTTTGCCGGTGTGCACCGAAGGGGTTATTGAACTAACCCTTTTTGGCCAGCGTATTATCTCGTCTTATGTCATCCACTCTTTCGGCAGTCCTATAGCCTAGTGGTTGATCATGGACAGATGCTTATATGACCTTTCCCCGGATAAATAGATATGCAACATTTCATGGTGCACCTTTCACTTCCTGTAGTCTAACTTGTTGACCAAAATGAGTCGGAGAACCGTCAGCTTAGCTCACTACCTTTCCATAACGTGTTTGATCAGCAAGTGGGCTCAGTCCACGTACATATCCCAAAGGAGAATTCAATGCGAGATTTTAGCTGACAAGCGTCACCTTATTTGGGGTGTTCCAGGAGACTACACGTTGCGTGCTCTCGGCCAACTGAAGCCCGCTAGCTTCGATAGATAGGCAATTGCAGCGAACTTAATGCAGCGTACGCAGCAGACGGATACGCTAGGATCAAAAGGTTCGGCGCCGTGTGCATCACGTGTGGAGTAGGAGAACTTAGTGCTTTGAACGACGTAGCTGGGTCTTACGCTGAATCTATCCTTGTGGTGCGTAAGCAACATGTGGGCACTTATTCGCTCCATATTCCGCTATTTTTCGACGTCCGGTAGAGGGGTTCATGCAGAACACGGTGCTTCGAGCGTATCAAGACGCACAATCTCGGAATAAGACGTTCTGCTATGACGTCGATGACAACCACTGTTCAATTCGGCTTCATTATTCAATGTACGTGTGGCCTAGCATTTATATGATCTACTCGACTAGCTGTCAAAGTTTCTAAAACCAAGCTTAGGACCTTAGCTGATTCGTCCTGTTAGGTTTCGATTGTAGGCGGTCTAGCCCGAGTAGCTTACCAAAAGGGACTCGTCGTTCATCACGGCCTTGGCAATCGCGATTTAAGAGTGTTCGCCGATGTCTACAAACGCTTTGACGTTGCCCAAGCTTCACTTTTTGAGTTGGGGAGCGCTCCAAAACAAATCGACGAAACGCTCTCAGCATGTGTGAAAGGGAGTCGGCCCGTATATGTGGAGATCCCCAGTGATATGGTGGGTACTCAGCTACCTGCCCAATCAAGATACCCCGCTGGACGTATTATAGCTCTCCCGGCGAACCAACAGGACCTAAAAGACAGCGTTGCCAAGGCCGTCTTGGAACGCATGCGTAACGCAGCACAGCCTTATATCCTCGGACCTCGTCGATGGCCTCGTTGAATCTGATCAAATCAAAGATGCCGTCAATAAGTTTGCGAGGTTGACCGGCTTCCCAACATTTAGCCTCACGTATAGGGGAGGGATCATCGATCACTTATTTGAGAATTTTCATGATGTGCATGCTGGAGATTTTGGTGCTCTCATCATATACAAAGAATACAGACCTCGCGCTCCTGCTGCGCTTAGGCTGGCAAGGAAGCAGCTGATGGCCCCGACGGATTAAGACAGTCCAGGCTTGCTATAGCTTACGCTCAGCAAACTAGTGCAGGATTTTTGCTTTAGAAATATACTTTGAGGACCAAGTTCATAAGCAGAAAAACCTTTGATACGTCGAATGTCTACCTACGCTTTACTAAACACAGAAAAGCAAATTGTCTCTAGATCTTTGAATCATTATCGTGCTTTCTTTGTCCAAAATTTCCTACACAAGACGAACACGAAGCATCCGAATACGGAAATTTGGGTACAGATCGAGAATTCGGATACACTCGTCAACAGTTCAACCCAGTCCTTCGATATGCATATCTCCTATTTATCTTCAATAAAAGTGAAGACCACCCTCCTTCCCCTCAATACCTTCCTTCTCAAACCAATCCTTAATCGTCTTCGCTGTCGACGCAGCAAAGGCTTCATACTCACCCTCCTTCGGCGATCCTTCGAACTTCGCCATATCCCTACGGAGCCACACGACCTGTTTTGCTCACTCAGTATCATCGGCTGCTGTGAGGGTTCAGTAGGTCACGAGCAATGTAAGATAAGATAGCAAGTGAAATGTACCATTGAGGTGTAGGATAGACGAATCGCTACCGAACTGGTAGCTCCTCGGGTAATACCTACCCAGCGCGATGGTAACGGGAATTCTAGGGTAGTTTTGCGTTCCAGGATTGTCCTTTTCAGAGGACGTACCGCCGGTGAGCATGAGAGGGATGTTGACGACGGCGTCTGCGGGTTCAAGACAGACGACTCTTCTTCACAGCCTTCGCAACCGCCGGATTACGTCCGAAAACTACAATCGGAATCCTCGACATGCCTGATAACAAAGCGATGCAATATACTCTGTTTTAAGAGAGACAGGTCTGTGACTGTGTACTATGGCGAACATGGGTATCAACTGAAATGATTGTTTGAAGACTGCTTATACTGCAAAAGTACTATGACGATTAGGAGAGAGCTAAGTCGTTCAATCTTTCAACTCCGCGCTTACAGAAGCAATTCGGCCTTCGGCGTGAACCAAGTATGTATCCGGTCCGGTCCGCAAACATTTATGGTACCCAGTCTCGTCATTGATTATAAAACCAAAAACTCATTGCCAATTAGAGGAATGCTCGCAACATGTATAAAGTAATTTATTAATACATAACATAACTTATATCACCTACTCGAAAATATCCCTAATCAAGCAATGCGTACGCCCTAAGTAACACTGGCATGGCCCTTTTTTCACACCGGTCTCCACTTTGTCTAATCCAGGCGTATCGAAGACATTGGAACCATGTGTCAAAAGACTTGCACCCTTTCCTGTAGTTTGGAGTAGGTGTATCGTGGCAAATTCTGCTCTAGTACTACATAACCACTTCACGCGTGTTTTAGGGCGAGAGGAACGAGAAAACTTCATGCGTACGATCAATGGACTTGGATCTGCTATGTAAAGTCAGCGCGCTAGCACGTGATGTGACTAAGCCGATAGTCTTGGCGCAGCGCACACAAGCGAAAATTGATCGGTTATGGCTACCCACTTCCCACTGCAACGACAACACCACACCCGACATCTCGACGACAGCACCAACCGTCACGATGCCGGTACGCAGTCCCGAAATGTTCCTTGCCGAAGTCAGCAGCTAATTGCAAACAGAGCCACAAGTCCTTCCGCACCAAGCAAAAGCTTGCCAAAGCTCAAAAGCAGAATCGCCCAATCCCCCAATGGATCCGCCTACGAACCAACAACACCATTAGGTACGGCGCCTCGCCCTCATTTTTATGAATTGCGATCTTTGCGCAATCTCTGTATCATGACAAAGGATATCCATGGACTGACAAAACCTCCAGGTACAACGCCAAGCGACGACATTGGCGCAAGACCCGTATCGGCATCTAAACGCCTCGCCCCAACTTCCACTTCGCCTTCCCTTCTTCTACGATTCCCAACCCTAGTACAACATTTCATGGACGAACCGACGAACAACCTCAACTCGGGAACCGAAAATTTCAATCATGGCAGGCTAGTGGGCAGGCTCGGGTGGTGCTGGTGGCGAAAGAGGAGAGGAGGGATGGATGTATGCATGCATTTTTCACGATTTGAGGGGTGGATCGGTGCCTTGTCTGGGCCGGACACTTACTCTATGCTGGCGCTATGGGAAATGAAAACATGAAGGGTTAGGCAGTGAATGTTTATGGCACTTGCTGGTCCGAATATGTGTACGCCTGTGGACTGTGGTGACGTTGTGGAGTGATGGAATTTTCGTGATATATGGACACATTATGCATGATTCGTGATACCGCCTCTGCATCACCCAATGTGGCCACCTGAACGTCCATCCTCTCGCGTTAGACACTGCTGTACAGACACAATTATCGCTCCGCACCCCCTCCGCTCTTAACCATGAACTTTGGCTTCTCACTCAAATCCACGACCAAACACTTCTCCTCACTCTTCCCCGCTGTCTGAAAAAGACTCACGCCACCCCCCTCAATCTTGATCACAGTACTACTCCCAGCATAGCAAACACCCTTTTCCATGCCTGACCGGTTCGCAAGCACCACATACGTCGCCCCTTCCACCTCCTTGCTCCTCTCCACCACTGGCTGGAACCGCTCAACCCAATACGCGACTGTCGCTACATCAGGATTCGTCGGTTCTTGCATCAGTTCCTCAGGACTGAGATGGCAAAGCCAAGCCATTGATACACAGATAAGCGGCGGTAAGGCGCCAGGAGGAATGTGAGGAGAATTTAGGGCCGCAGTGGCGAACTCGTAGGCAGACCAGGGAGCGAGGAATCGGTGGGGGTTGATGTCCATACAGATGCCATGTGCGACCGGGCCAAGGGTGCCGAGATTACCGATGTAGAATGTCGAGGTAGGCTCGGAGGCCCAGGTTTCGTCTGTGTAGTAGAGGAATGTTTTGCGGTAGTTTGTTAGGATTGTGCCGGCGGGTGAGACTGTCACTGTGGAATTGTCTGCTTAAACTTAATACAGGCTGATAGGGAAGAAGGGGAGGTGTTGAAACATACATTGAGTCTTTGGTTCGGTGGTGGTGATCTCGGGGTAGCCGACAGTTACGTGACAAGAGTAGTGTTTTGCTACTTGAACGGCCCATTGGGTGCTTACGCCCCCTGCGGTGAGCTCGAGAAAGGGCTGTATTTCTTCCAGGGAGTGGAAGTTGTAACCTGAGCTTTGTTACCATGGTTTCTTGATCAATTATGTCTTTCAATTGAGTGGTAGACTCTGGTATACGTCCTTTCGTCAATTCGTCGTCCTTGGACCCGCTGCTCCGAGTCATGGAACATATTCATTCCGCACTCTTTGTTGAGGGATAAATGAAGCATAAGGTATAGCAAGAAATCTTACCTGAGAAGGCCATCTCGGGGAGAATGAGCCATTCCAAATCTGTTGGTATTCGAGTCTGCTGCAGTATCTCATCTGCCCGTCGGATATTTTCTTCCACCTGGCCGACTTCTGGAGCAAACTGGAGGATGGCTACCTTCATGGTGAACTTTGCTGTGCTTCGTGCAAACTTAGGGTATCAAAAGCGGTTGTTTCGACCGCCTGGGAGCGTACCACACGGTGCGTGGTGGTGCTATCTCTGCGACAGGTCATGTGCATGCAAACAGTACCGGTTGGGTAAACCAAAACACGGTTGCGAGAAAGGCAAGCTGTGTACGGAAAAAACACCTGATCAACTCCGAGCCCTCATGTTTCGGGTCACCGGTGCGAAGAGTGAATCAAGCAAGTGGGTGACTTTCCTTTCCTGGCCTAGAAGGGCTTGTAATTAATGCGTCCAATCATATGCAACCTCAGATTAAGCTTTAACTGCCAATAAGCTATGACGCTATTGCCTTTTCACGACCGTCTCTGCTCTCCGTCACAGCTTACTCGAGACGTCCATTCAATGCGGTAGTTTTGAGTTCCAAGTGCAATGGCAGGTCGACGGCTCATCGACGCCGCCAAGCTGTTCAATGCCTCCAGAAGCATCGCCCGGCAGCACATCGAGCTCCGCTCGCAACAGCTGGATGTTTACAGCAAGACGTCGACGCTTGCAAAGGCGGCGAAGAAGCAGACCGATCGCGTAACGCTTACGCTGGAAGCGGCGCTTGCGCTTTCAAAACGATTGAACGAGGAAGCTCCCAAGTACGCATCGGCAACTGCGCAACGGGCCGCCGCTGGCTTCCAGAATAGCGATGCACCGCGGACCGATGCTGTGAAGACAAACGGAAGTGGGCGGGGCAGAAAAGAGGGATTGGAGCGCGATCGCCACTATGAGGAGTCGGGCGGGAATACACAGGCTGGAGAAGCAGAGGAAGGAGAGCTGGGTATAAGGCAAGAAGAGGCGGAGCGGTCGCCGTTACCCGATGGGACGATTCCTTCTGCTGGCGTCACATTGGAGGATGGGGCAAAGGGGCAAGACACTTTCTCAGAGAGATCTGCACCGGAGCCTCCGAAAAAGCCATTGGGGAAGGATGGCATACGGCCGATCGGGTCGAAGGCTTCGACAATACCGCTACCGGGGCAGCCGGCCGGCTCATCTGCGAGAAGGACTGAAGGGGACTCGGAAAGCATCCCATCACATGCGAACGAACCCTTTCGACCGCCTCCGTCTCCTCAAGACCAAAAGCTGCACGAAGGGCACGATAGAGATGTCTTCTACACGAGGTCTGCAGAGTCTGGGCCAACGGAAATATCATCACCGCGGTCGCAAATACCTCAACACACGGAAAACAAGCAGGAGAGTGATGATCACGTGCGGGATGGGCAGCTAAATCAGGATGTATACTATGCGGTTCCACAGCCTGCGCAGGAACAGCTCCAGAGGGAGCAGCTACCGCACAAAGTCGCGATACCCGAGAAGGACGATGTACCTGAAGGCATCAACACGGACATCTTTCATTCTCCGCGGATATCGAAGATGCTGGGAGGCAACCCGTACAAGAGGAAAGATGACCTGGATGTCAAGGGCGCTGCACGAACGCCGATTGATCACACTAAGACTGCACAGGGCCATGACCAGGACACCTTCAATGTCCAAAGAAGTGAGCAAAGGAATGCATCTGTGCCAGAGGAACGGCTCGCGACGACAGAAAAGGAAATGCACGACTTTGCATCTGAGCTCGCAAAGGATGCGGAGTCGGCTTCTTCGCCAATCTCAGAGGTAGGCAATTTCTCTTACGCCAGTATTGAAGCTTGCTGATATACTAATAGCAAGCCCGCAGATTTCCGGAGAGATAAGCACAGAACCCACGAAAGCACGATACGAATTACGAGAGTCGCGAGTACCGTCGTCACGCTTCGGACGGCTCTGGCAGTACGCTGGTCTTGGGACCAGCATGGCTTTCGGAGCTGTCGGAGAGAGCCTTCGACGAGCGACTGGCAGTGCGGCAGCGTCCGGTGGCTCTCTGATGCTGAGTCCTGGGAATATGGAGATCCTGGTGGCGAAGCTGTCGCGGATGCGAGGAGCTGCCCTC
The DNA here is from genome assembly GCA_019202945.1 of Corynespora olivacea. NCBI lineage: Eukaryota > Fungi > Ascomycota > Dothideomycetes > Pleosporales > Corynesporascaceae > Corynespora > Corynespora olivacea. The sequence goes on from JAGQEM010000056.1 coordinate 14,150, forward strand.
AAGCTCGGGCAGATCATCAGCTTCCAAGGTAAATTGATTCCGAGGCTCTGGAAGTCGTTCTGACTTGGTATAGACATCAAGATGCTACCTCCAGCCATCCATGAAGTCCTGCAGCGAGTCCAGGATAGCGCAGACTACATGCCTGCCTCACAGCGAAACAAGGTTCTGGCGAGCAACCTCGGGGCTGAATGGCGGGAACTCTTCGATTCATTCGACGAAGTGCCTATTGCAGCCGCCTCCATCGGCCAAGTCCATAAGGCTGTCCTAAAGTCGACCAAGCAGACTGTCGCCGTCAAGGTGCAGTATCCCGGGGTCGCGAGCTCAATCGACTCCGACTTGAACAACCTCTCCGTCCTGCTCACAGCATCACGTCTTCTGCCCAGTGGTCTCTTTCTGGACAAGACCATCGCCAACGCTCGCACAGAGTTAGGCTGGGAATGCGACTACCTTCGTGAAGCAGAATGGCAAACGCGTTTCCGCGAAGCCCTTTCCAATGATACGGACACTTTTGTTGTCCCCAAAGTGTATCCCGAGGCTAGCGGTCGCGAGGTCCTCACCGCCGAGTTCGTATCAGGCACTGGTGTTGCAAAGCTGCCATCGCTCAGTCAAGAAAAGCGGGATTGGATTGGAACGCAGATCTTGCGTCTTTCATTGCGCGAGATCGTGGAGTTCAAATTCATGCAGACCGACCCCAACTGGACAAACTTCCTCTACAATGAGGAAGACAACAAGATCGAACTCCTGGACTTTGGCGCTTCTCGTGCTTACCCGGATGAATTCGTAGACCCATATATCAAGGTCCTCATCGCGGCTTCCAAGAACGACAGGAACGCTGTCCGCGACCTCTCTGTTCGGCTTGGGTACCTGACAGGCGCTGAATCACCTGCCATGCTCGATGCGCATATCCAATCTGTCCTCACACTCGCCGAACCCTTCTCCGCCACCGGTCCAGATGTGTACGACTTCAGAGACCAGACGATTACAGATAGAGTGAGGAGTCTAATTCCCGTGATGGTGAAAGAAAGGCTTGCGCCGCCGCCAGAGGAGACATACAGTCTGCATAGGAAACTAAGTGGGGCTTTCTTGCTTTGCGCGAGACTAGGCAGTCGGGTTCCTTGTCGGGAGCTCTTTGAGAAGGCTGCCGAAGTCTATCACGCCGGCGGAAAGGTGAAATGACGAGGTGCAGTTGGAGGCAAGGAACACAAGGAATCCAAGTCGTATGATGTACCATATTAGTTTACACATCTCCAGCATAGGAACATTCCAACGCTACACCTGGAAACAGGACGGGCATGGGAATGTTCTCCCACTCCCCTACGTCGTCCTCTATCATTTGTCCCGGGTTTTCTCCGCGCTTCATTGTTCGCAAACATCCCCATCCCCATTCCCATCCAAACGTCACACTACACTGCTTCCAGGCACATTTTCTTTGTTCGAAACATACCACTTACCATCGCATCACAATGGCGCCCACTACGTCTTTCGCTTCCACACTCTCCCATCTGCTTGTGCATCCTTGTTGCGGTACCTCTGATCTCTCATCACGCTCCCGGGCGGTGACTCGAAATAATAGAGCGGCTTCGCATGTTCACCAGAGGGTGTATAATCAGTACGAAAGACGATTGTTTCTGGAGCCGATCATGGCGCCGACAACACGGAGACAGAGTCGATTGGGGAGCGCGGAAGAGGCGACAGAGATGAGACAAGGTCTTACTGCACCGGTCGGGACACGGGAAAGGGTGGATATTCACGACATTGGGGGGAGTGGGGATGTGGAGATGAGTGGGGTGGAGAGGTTGGGGGAGGCGGTGGAAAAAGGAGAGAGCATGCGGGGGGAAGCTGCGGTGGCGAAGGGAGGCGATGAAGTTGATGTGTATGAGCGAGAGATAATGGAGGCGCTGAATCGGAGTGATGATGATGATGATGATGATGATGATGCTGAAGGTATGTTGGATCTCCAGGATGGATGTCAAAGATGGTGATGCTGACAAGCATGATAGAAGCCCATGGTGATGCAAAGGAAGTAGAGGCAGACGGGGAAGGCAGGGCGTCCGATGAAGACGAAGACTCGGATTCTGTCTCATCGACCGCCTCCCGTACCTCAGAGCATACCCTTTCTCTCGAAATACCAGATGGCGCCTCCACAACTGCAGCAACCAAAGCGACCAACCCGACGCGCCCCGGTATCAACGCCTTCGATGACGAAGCTTACCCTCGCGCCAACGCTTGGGACACGGTGCCCACCACCCTCGATCGCCAACTTCTCGGCGCATCTTTCCAAACTCCACGGCCGCCTTTCAAGGCCTTGTACAAGTGTGCGGGGTTTGGGGAGAGGGGGTGCGATGCTGAATTTGTCCTGACGGAGAGGGATCCTCCCATGTGCATGCGGTGTAGGGGGAAGGGGGTCATAAAGACGAGGACGAAGAGGATGGTGCAGTTTGAGGCCAGATAGGTTGGGGGTTAGCGTAGCGAGCTTCAGCGTTGTTTTGGATGATGTGTGCGTTCGCGTGATGGCATACATAGCACATGCAATGTACTGTATTGGGTAGACGGCAATGCGGTGAACCTTCGGTGTGACATCACAGGGATGCTCGGAGGGGATGCCCTTGTTTGCGCGGCTGCAGCGACCAAAAGGCGCAGTCTGTTGGCCAGCCTCGACGTCGGGCACAATGGAAGGGTCGCCGTACGCTTCCAACGATGTGTACGCAGTATACTCTTCGACAGTTGGACAATGGTGATGACCGCGGCAGGATCCAGATAAGCGAGGGTGCTGGGGCGGGCCGGCAATGGCAGGGATGGACGGATCATGACGATGAAGGTCCTAAAGAAAACCGGGGAGCTCGGCGCACCTGCTGTACTGTACCATTGGCATTCACGGGCCCACAGGCGCAGTATGTGACGAGAAAACTCGGGTTCGTAATAAAGCCTCCTTCTCCGCCCTCACAGCCATCCGCGGCCTTTGTTACCGGAGGGACGGGTCGCAATGGCCAACAATCCTGCCCCCCGATCGGCGACTTCTCCACGCTTCCCAGTGGGCAGCTTGAAGAACTCCATATTCCTGCCCCCCGCCGGTGACGCCGGCGCGCTGACCACGCGCGGACAGAACCTCCCCGATCTGTTCTCGAGACGGACCTCGGAGAGACGGCTGAGTGCGGACAGCGAGGACTCGGTAGACATCTTCCGGCATGGACTGATGATGGGATTTGACAGAGACAGAGATGCGGAGAGACGCATGAGTGTGGGCGCTGCGGCGCTGAACACACCCCAGATGAGGAGCATGCGGTTGATTGGCAACTCGAACCCGCGGTACAAGTGGGACAAGTACTACAAGGCGGAGGAGGAGCTGAGGGGCATGAAGAAGCCGATGTGAGTGCCTGGTTCCAGCGCTATCCGGCGGGGGGATGGAGATGGCTAAGAAGAGACAGACGACAGTACTACGAGCGGAACAACTATCTCCTCCAACATTACATGTACATCGACCGCGTCCTCGACTCTTCACTCCCCCACCACTTGATCCAGGAATACAGCACCTTCGAGTCCGGCCATGTAAACATACCTTTCACCATCGCCGAAGAGTCGCAGTCGCATTCGCAGGCCTCCACGCTCAGCGGAAACAGCAATCCGAGCAGTACACCCGACGGCGGAGCATTGCCGGCCAGCAACGGCGCCCAGGTCAAACTGAAACGTACGCCCAGGAACCTCTACAAAGTTCCCGAGGCAGACGAGACCTCGCCGCTCCTGCGACAGGAGAGTTCGGATGAAGAGGAAGACGTCGAGTCTCTTCGCAAAGATATGCCCTATTGGGCGCCAGAAGAGGAAGAAGACACCGAAAGTCCGACTGTGAAGCTCGCCATCTATGTCAACCTGATCGCCAACACGGTGCTCCTCCTCCTAAAAGTCGTCGCCGCAGTCATGACATCATCCCTCTCCGTCATCGCCTCTCTCGTCGACGCAGCCCTCGATTTTCTCAGCACCGCAATAGTCTGGTTCACGTCGTGGATGATTGCGCGTCAAGACCGATACTCGTATCCTGTTGGCCGCCGCCGTCTCGAGCCGATCGGCGTTCTCGTCTTCAGCGTAATCATGATCACGAGTTTCTTCCAGGTGGCCATCGAGGCCTTCAGCAGGCTCAACGGAGATGATCGGACAGTGGTGCAGTTGACGGTCCCGGCCGTCGCCATCATGGCGAGCACCGTCGTCATCAAGGGGCTTTGTTGGCTTTGGTGCAGGTTGATCCGAAATTCGAGTGTGCAGGCTTTGGCGCAGGATGCGCAGACGGATGTGGTGTTCAACACCTTCAGCATCATATTTCCTCTAGGTGAGTCTCTTCTCTCCGGTCACGTGTCAAAAGCCTCCCATTCCCTCTGGGTCTGGATTACCTCCTGCAAAGCAAACACCAACAAACCTTAGTCGGATACTTCGCTGATGTATGGTGGCTCGATCCTCTTGGCGGTCTTTTGCTCTCCCTCTACGTTATCATCAACTGGTCTTCCACGTCAGCAACGCATATCCGCAATCTCACCGGCGCTGCTTCCACTGCCGACGAACGGAACATCCTCCTCTATCTCACGATGCGGTTTGCAAAGAGCATCAAGCAAATCCAGGGCATCGAAGCGTACCACGCCGGTGATAAGCTCAACGTGGAAGTGGACATTGTGGTTGATGAAAACATCAGGCTGAGAGACAGCCATGATCTGGGCGAGTCGTTGCAATATGTTTTAGGTACGTCAAATCAAGCATTGTGGGTACGAGCGGTGACGGTGGCTACGTTGAAAGTCTCGGAACACGTTCGTTGTGCCTCGGGCAAGGACAACGTGGCCAGACTTTTGACATTGGGCTGGCAAGGTCGGTCGGTAGGAAGGAACTGAGCCAAGCTGACATTGAACAGAAAGTGTGCCGTATGTTGATCGAGCGTTTGTGCACATTGATTACGCGGGGTATAACCTGCCCACACACATGTCGCAGCAAGAATAGGCTGCACGGGGGGGGGGGGGAAGGGGGGTAACCTACGGGGTGAATCTGTCCTTGGGTGGTTGGTTTTCAAGAGTTTGCAGGTATACACTATCTTGAATCAATGCAATAGTACTATATTATCTCGCCAAAAATGCAGGCTCTCATCGCTACTGTACATCTTTGCCGTTCACCGATGACAACACCGGAGTACGTATCATGCCACCTCGTGGGATGCTTGAAGCAACATTGGGTCGGGAGTCCGTGAAGGAACGCGAGGCTGCTACGTCGTCGACTGCATTCCACGTCTTTTCACCCCATCAAACTCGATACCTTTCAGGTACGTGCTCACCGACGCCGTCCCCGGTGCCCTGATGGCTCCCACATGAGTAGTAGTACCACGACGGACGTCCAAAGTCCGCACGTCGATCCCACAGGCAACCGTGTGTCCACCCATATCCACAGACCACCAGTTCCCCCACGCCACCAACGACCCACATACAATGGTATAAGTATTGTAGGTGGTCGAGGCGTGGCAGGGAGGCTGGCACGGGCCTTGGTCACAGAGATAGTGATACTGCTAAGATCCGACGGTAGGTATTATCCGCTCAGGAGGAGGAGGAAGAGGTGAAGAAGTAACGTACGTACCGTACCATCTCCGTAGCCAGCCAGCCAGCCAGCCAGCCAGCCAGCCAACCAGGGCCTGCAACGCCTCTCGACCACGTACGTACAATACTTACAATATGCCTTGTAGATAGATAGATAGATACCGTAGTACATACACAGTACAGAGGTACATATATACACCATGTGTGCCTCTCTCTCTCTCTCTCTCTCTTTCTCGCTCTCTTTCTCGCCAAAAGAAGACCCCCATGCCCCCAACATCCCCAAACTCCGTTTCCCGAATCCTGCCATCGGAGCGCGATACTCGCACCTTCCCGTTTCGTACCCCCTGCGCTCACTCACTCTCTCTCTCTTTCTCTCTCACTCTTTCCCATATAGAGCCTCCGTCCTCTTCTTTCTGCAAGGCACTGTTTCCAACTCCAACCCTAAACCCAACTCCAACCCCTTCCTACCTGAAACGGAAAATACCCCTCCGTCTGCTGTACGTGCGTACGTAGATATGCTTATCGTGTACCTTCCTTGACCCGCATTTTCCGTCGGGCGTGAGTGTACATGCGGTGTATTGATAGGTAGGTAGGTTGATGGGTATGTGTGTGGTCAGAGAAGAACGGCCCCGTGCTTTGCTCTGCTTTGCTTTGCTCTGCGTTGCCTTGCGGTGGTATATACATACATACACGGTAATGTACACAGAAGAGAGGACGCGCGCGTTGCACGACAAACTCCCCCTCTCCGCAACCCGTGCGCCAGAGCAAAGGTGGGCCGGCTACGTCGGCACTTGCTTGGTACATACATACATACATGTATACCGGCAAATGGTGAATTGCCTTTTCCTACCCACCCAGCCACCCACCCACCACCATGAAGCCGCGCTGCCGCAGCTTCGCAGAACCCATGTGTGGAGGACAACGGACTTCGTGGACGACCCCCCCCCTCCCCCCAGCCCCCCCTCCTCGCCTCGCCTCGCCTCGCCTCGCCTTGGTCTTGGTCTTGGTCTTGGGGGACGCGGCCGGGCCACTTTTTCCCTCGCGTAAGATAGCGACGAAGGTGAGTAAGAATCCGCGCCGTGGTGAGACGGACTACGGGACGATGATCGGCCGGGCTGCACGGGGCTGGTCGTCGTCGAGCGAGCGAGCGAGCGGGCTTGTAAACGGCGGTTGGATTGTGGGTCCGAGTCTGGGGTCACGATGGGGGTGGCTGGAGACGGAAAAGGAAGGTCTTGGAAGGGCGGGCGGAGGATGGCAGCGGCAAGTTCGAGTGATGTGTGTGGTGAGGGCCGATTGATGGATGACGGGATATCACGGGCGAGGCGAAGAAAAAGTGATTTGACAAGGCATTTCAAAACTATGATACAATGTGCCTTGATATCCGCAGAGACAGATCAACACCCCGCTCGCAAGCGCGCAGAGCGAGTGGTTCCATGTACTCAGAGTCCGACCAAGATGCGCAACACCTTGTGTGGCGTGCCCACCACTTTTTCCTCCACAGGGCCCATGCATGGCTACGCTGCTGCGTCCGCATGCTTACACACTCGGGTCCTCCTCAGCTTCTACTCAACTCAATGAGAGGTGAAAGAGAGCGCGAAAATGCGACAGGCTTCAATCGACAAAAAACAAGGAAAGAAGAATGAAAGAACAAAGGGTACTCATGATCATCATAAGCTGTCCAGAACCCGATTCCCACGGGATGAAGCCAGCCGGCAAGCACCAGCAACCTCCCTAAATTGTCACCACCCCCAAAAGAAAGCAAACCGAAAACTTGGAAAAAAAAAAGAAGGCACATGCAATGCTACACACATCGATAAGATGATGTTTTGTCGAGAAACGAACAACCAGCTGAAAAAGAAGTGGTCTAAAGGGAATTAAACAGTGAGTAAGGACAAATAAGAAAACAAAGCAAAGAGAACACTCTAGGGTGCGCCTCCTGCGCCGAGGATGCATCATGTTTGGTTGGGAGGGAAGCGCTACATTGCGTCGTTGGCAGACTGGCTTAGTAGTTGTGCGCGGCAATGAGCTGGTGTGGTGGGGCCATGGTGCCCATGGAGAGGGGCCCCGGGATGTCTGAGATGGAGGTAGGGATGTGAGGGAGATTGGAGAGGTAGTCGTTGCTCGCCTCCGGGGACTCTTCCTCGAGCGAGTCGAGTTGGCCGTCTTCGCCCTCGAGATCTTCGTCGTTGAAGTCGAGCGGCTCGCCGTCTTGGCGAGGTTCGTGCGTGCGACGATGCCTGTGGCAAGTACATTAGCATGCTGGTCAAAAGAGCGGTGAGAAGCCACATACTGGGCAAGGTTATCGGAGCGGGAGAAGGCTTTGTTGCAAAGAGGGCAGACGTATGGTCGCTCTTGAGTGTGCGTGCGCACATGCCTAGGCGCCTGATGAGCGGCTATTCAAACGTTGCACAAAAACCAATGGGCGCTTACCTCTTGAGATGCTCTAACCTCTTGAACAACCGTCCACAGGTCGGAATGGGGCATGAGTGGGATTTTTGCGGGTAGGGCCCAATCTCCATCATGGTCGCGCTGCGTGCTCTCCGGTAGACACCGGGTTGAGCGGCTGTGCGGGCCACCGCGCTGTGCTGGGGAAGACCCCCTTCGAACATGTCGCCATTGACCAGGCTGTGCAGGTCGTCCTGAGGCAGCATGCTGTGCTGCTGTGGCGGGCTGTCCTCTTCCACCGTGTGGAGCGGGGTGCCGTGCCTTGACATGTCCACGTGGGGCTTCGACTCGCCAACAGGGTTCTGCATACTAGGACCGGTCGTGCTGTTGGGGGAGTTGTGGTTGGACTGCGACTGCGACTCTTCGCCTTCCGCCACCGGCACAATGGAGCTCGACATGGACCGCCTCAAGTCACTCGGGCGGTGAACTTGATGGGCGGCGGCGCCGGTTGCGGCCAAAGCAGCGCTGACGCCCTGCGAGATGGAAGATCGCCTCCTTCGCTGCTTGTATGTGGGGGAGCCCTCGATGACGGAGTACACGTTCCCGGGAGGGAATGGCCGTGTGACGCCGGAGAAACCGGGGCCCATCAGGTTGGAAGGGGGGATGTTCATCAGCGGGTTGAACGACGTGGAGACACCGAGTTCGGGGATGGCGCTGTACAGGCCGGTATCCTCGTTGGCGATGTAGGCGGGCTCTGCGCCGAGGCTGATCTGGTGTTGAGGCGGGGTCAACGGCTCGAACGACATGCCGCGCGTGCTGTAATCCTCGTAGTGCGACGAAACGAACGAGGGAGCGGGCGAGTACTCCATGTAGGCGGGCATGGAGCTGTGGCGCTGATGCACCTGCGAAAGCGGGATGCCGTTGCGGTCGTACTGCACCGAGTTGCCGAACTCGCGTTCCCGGCTCTTGACGACCTGTGCGGGCATGCTGGGCGCCATGGACATCTGACCGTACTGGGCCATCGGATGCATCTGCTCCTCGTGCACCGTGGGCGGCATCGCCTGCGGCACCATGGTCGGCGGAGGCATGGGGTCCATGGCCCGCATCACCGGCGAGGTGGATTGCGAGTAGGTTTGGACGTTGTTGTTGTTGTTGAACGACGACGAGTTCGTCTGTTGCGCCTTTGTGAGCTGCTCGAACAAGGATTGCGACGAGTCGAATTCGAACGAGAGGGCGGGCTCGCTGACGGCTACGGTCGTGGCTTCCTGGCCCATCTTCTCGCGCTTGAGGTCGCGCTCCAGCGCATCGAGGAACAGGCGGTCGTGCGGCACGCTGTACCAGTAGAAGACCTTCTGCTTCTTCTGGGTTCGGATGCAGTTGTTCTTGTACAGGAAATCCAGGAACGCGCTCTTGGGCTCCTCGAGCGATGCATCGGTGCCCGACTTGAGGTTGCGCAGATCCGAGAAGATGCCCTCCTCGAACTTCTTGGAGTTCTTGACGGGCCGGCCGAAGGCCTGGAATCTAAAAGAGAGGCATCGCACGATGTCGGTGCCCGAGATGTGGAAGAGATTGTTCCTGGAGCGCTGTCAGGGCGGAGGCGACGGGAACATGGGCAGCGAGGCACTCACCATAGCACGCAGGAAACATATTCGCCGGTGGGCAGGAGAAATCTGCGGATGTACTGGTCGGGTTGCCAGTCCACAGGTGCCGAGATGAGGAAGTATTTCACTGCGATGATGCGGTCAGCAGGGGAGGGGGCAAGGCGACGGCGAGACAGATGCGCGACAGCAACGGCGACAGCGACGGCGACGGGGGATTCGCAGATTACATACGGTTATCGACCTGCTGGAGGGCCACGATGCTATCCGGCGGCAGGCTTTGCTGAGCATCCTGATCTAATAAGAAGGTCTCGGGCGCGACAGATCGTGATTGCGGCGGAGGCATGCCCGCATGAGGGTTGGAGGAGTACATGCTGCGCTGCAACACGACGTCCTGATGGCTCCTGTTTGGCCGTCGTCGATGTCAGACGAGGTTCGGGGTGGGAATGGCGAAATGAGACGGATTACGGTCTCCAAAAGGTCCTGCCAGGTGCAAATAATATAATATGAAGCGTACAGCGAAAGAAAAGGGCCAGCGATGGTTTGAGGTCTGTCCGCAGAAGATAAAACGTATCGAGGGCCTGCCTCGGAAGCCTCAGCAGTCTCGATGTCAAGAGGACTGGGCAGCGTGAAGGTTAGGGCTTTGGGACACACGAAACGCAAATCTGAGGGGGGAGTGGCAGAGCTTTAGGTGTCGGAGGGCTGGTGAAACAGGAGTTGGTCGTTTTGGAATAATCTATTTCGGGGCCCGTCCTCAAGCCAGGCTGTCGCCCCGGTCCTGGCAGTGTGCGAGAGGGCGCCTGAGCGAGCAGAGCGCCCGGTGGAGCCGGCGGCAGCGAATGGGAAGCGATGCAGCCCGGGACCCTGCTAGCGCGCTGCGGCCGACTCGCGGGCTGCCTGTGCTGGTGCTGGCGGTGCTGCGGGCGGTGCTGGCGGTGGTGCTGCTGCGTCTGCCGGGGGGAGGGAGCGCGCGGCGGGTCCATACGTGGGCGCCGGCGACGTCTTCGAGAAGCACCATTCCATATCATCGCTGCTATTGCTGCTGCGTCTGCCGGGGGGAGGGCATGGAGGGGGAGTATTGCCCGCCGCCCCCGCGAGTCGGCGGCACGGCGCAGTGGTCATTTGTGGCTAGCCACTCGCTTTCACATCCCACCGCGAACACAGCGAGCACACGCAGCGAGCACGTCGAGCAGCCAAGCTACGCATGCATCGGCCCCCTGCGCTGGGACGGTCTGCATCATCATCATCATCATCATCATCATCATCACCATCACCATCATCATCATCATCATCGTCGTCGTCGTTGTCTTCGCTCCAAAAAACTTCAAAAAGTCCCTTCATGGCCGTTGTGGCGAGGGGGCGTGGGAGAGAGGCGCCGGGAGATGGTCGCGCAAGGGTGTGCCCTCTCCCGCTCATCGACAATGCAGCTCGACGGGCGGACACCGCAACCACTCAGCGTTCGTTCCTCGCCGACTGACGACAACACTCCCGACGCCCATCATCTTTCTGCGTGTGCTGCCATCGTATCGGCGCTTGATGTTCGCCGCACCCTCATTTCCCTCGCCCAGAATAGCTCCATCGACGCTTTCCTCCTCCCCAGCCCGCCATACTACGTAGATTCAGGCTGCTCTCTGCACGACGCAGGAACATCCCACTCCCTCGCTGCATCGCGGTGCGGATCCCGCCGCCTAATCACGCGCGAGCGGTGCAACTGGATCCTGTTCCTGGCATCGTGCTCTGGCCGATCAACGAACTGCGAGGTGCAGCTGGATGCAGGAACCAGCGGAAGCAGCACTCGGCGCCAGGTTTGATCTCCCTCCTGAAACGCCATCCACCTCTGTCCCCAGTCGGGATGCACGCTGCAGCGACCATCGTGACCATCCAATAACGCAATCGAGCCCCACGATCCCTCTTCTCTGAAGAATAATGACCCTCGGAGGGTGCGTGGTAAGCCAGCACCGGCGCCAGTCCTCGCATTCTGGTCGAGGTGCATCGCGATGCCTCGCAATGTCTCTCAGCGTGACGCTCTCGTGGGGCTGCCTGACCAGTGAGCGCACCCATGAGTCGTTTCAGACTTCCTTTTGGCTGGGATGCCAGCCTTCTAGCCGTTTTCAACCGCTTTTCGGACCCACCAAACGGCGAGTCGGCGAATGGGAGCCCGTCGTGTCGGCTGCACCCAGGCGCTCTGAGCAGTCGTCAAAAAAAAAAAGGTGCTTCTCCACCGTCAGTCACCCACCACATTTATGCAGTCCACGGCACTGGTCATCACAGTCCAATCTGAACCGTCCAGTCTCGAGCTGCGCTAAACTCCACCATCATCCACCCATGCTGGCTGGAGAGCGTTGGGAGGGAACATCGGGACCCTTTCTTGCACGAGCTCTGTCTGACCAGCCGCGCCCGTTGGAACATCGATGTGCCGATGATTATGATTGGCATGCTACCGTAAGCTGGCGAGACGAGGCGGGCCGGTGGTCGAGCCATCTGGATGAATCCACAAATGCCATGTTCGCACAAACCTGCATGCCCAATCTGGCCCTGGGCAGAGGCCTCGATGCCAATTCCCACCGCCCGTGAAACACTCGAAGCTTCGCCGTCTGCGCTCGGATCCCGCTGTTCACAAACAAAAACGCTTTTGGCGAAGCTGCGTCCGTGACGCTGGTCCATTGTCGGAGGAAACATCGCTTCGGGGAAAGCACGTCTGTACCTGCGTTAGTGGAATTGTGAAACCCACCCTGGGCCATCGTCTCTTTCTCGAATCGGTCGCCTCCGCTGCAGATGGGCTGGAATTGTCTGGAGAACTTCCGTGCACCTGCCTTCTTCTCCCTCCCAAGACATCCAAAAACCAATGAACATGACATGGGGTCGGGAAGAAATTTGCCAATCTCGGAAGAAACCCAGCCGTTAGTGGCGGCGACAAGAGCATCATTCTGCTACAGCTGTGGCTAAAAGCAAGGTTACGCGACGTTGGCTATTGTCGTACCTCGTTCTGCTTGAATCGCTGGGGTGGAGAGGTGCTGAGGCGGCCGCGACTCTGGCTGGTGAATGTACCGGTCGAACAGCCAGCAAGGTTCGGGCTAGCTGGACTATCAAGTGAGCCGCGCCTGTCAGCACGTGTCGTCCTCACTGTACCCAAGTTTCAGGGGACATGTCAAAGGGTATGGGTCCATCGACTGCCAGTACAGAGCTTTGATGGCGTTATCAAGTTCCATTTGCGATCATCTATGCTGACTCTCGTGCGAAGTCATCGACAAACCTTCCAGTGCCGGCTGTCTAGTGTGAGTTTATCGCGGAGATCCTCTCTTGGTGTATCAGATCACAAAACTGTGTATCAGAAGGGCGGGAGTTTCAGCTTGATGGCTCGCTTGCTGTGGGAACCATGACCTCCACCATCACCAAGGCGGATGAGCCGTTAGCGCACTGCACTCGTACGCAATCGAGCCCACATGGCGACGTTTTTTGAGCCCTTGGACTTTGTTTGGTGATCGCCAAAAGCTCGGAGAATTTGGGGCCTTCTCGGAGAATGAAACGCAGAAGCGCATGCTTCGATCGTGCTGAGGACGACCGACAGCAGAGTCGACTTTCGATCAACACGTAGTAGGCTAGCCGACCTATTGCACATCGTAAACCACTCAGCACGAGATGCTAGATAATAAAGTTCCCTTAGCGGAAACGTATACGACCTGTTGAACCCACTCCAAGACTTTCCGGACGATCCATTAGCCTCAATGCACGAAATGCATTGCAAACTTTAATCCACAGCAAGAGGGAAGAACCATAACGACGAAGCTCTAAGTCGCAATTCCGCGGGGCACGCCAGCTTTCATGAGACGCCAGTATAGCCTGCTTCTCAGTTTGGAGGCGCGAATTGGCTCGGCTCCATGTGGGCAGTGATTCCCATTCTGGCATGAACCCGGTATTGATGTGGAAATTACTAGTCGAGGTCGAGCAAGTGTAATCGAAGAACAGCTTCGCAGCGCTGACGCGAGCCGCAAGTCAATAGCGTCGTCGTGCAAACGCGAGCATGTACTATCTTGGCCATCATCGTGAATTGCTCATGTGCTTCAGCATCCTCATCCCATCTGTCCAGAACGAGGTTTCTGTGTCGGTCTGCGGTCCAGAGGAAATGCTGGGTTTCCTTGGAGGGACAGGCTGGCACGGCTGTCTCGTGGTGACAAGACCCTGGAAGTTTAAATTGTGGCCGAGCATGGAACCCTCCGACTGCCAGAGGCGCAATCGACGCTGCATGAAATTTCTGAGATCCAGAGAAGCGAAATTCGGCTTTTGCCGATGTTCTGGTGGGCCCATCACCGCAGTCTCGGCGGGATTACCAACCTCTGCCTTCGGCCGCCAGACTTGGGGCAACAATTTTCTGGAACGGGCCGCCGGCGGTATAGCATGCGGGACCGGTTCAAGACCTCATTGCACGCACGTCGGACGAGAGCTGCACTGTGACCATTCTCGGTGTACGGTCCTTCCGGCCCGCACGCTATATTCAGGGCCTCTCTCTGCATTAGGTAACTGGCATATCTGGAGGACCCAGGCTCGGATTTCAGGCCGTTTCCTGCGTTCAACATCTCGTGATGTTGGTATGCGTCATTAGCTAAAGTTAAACATCGAGTTCCTGCAAAAACCAGAGGGAAGAACGTATTCCGAAAGCCTGTATTTGCGAATCCAGTGTGAAATAGGAAACAGATGGCAAAGAGCAAATCTCATCGTGTATAGTAAGAGCGTGGACCCTTATCAAATCTGAAGGTCAAATGAGCATGTCCCGGAACTTCACACCTTCGGTCTTTTAAAGGCGATGTTCTCCCGGAATGTCTGAAGCAAATTCAGCTGACGTAGAGTTGTCTTTCAAACCCAGTCCAACGCAACGTTCACCTTCGCCTTTCCACGCAGGATGACGTCCGCGATTACAACCGCCACCCATATCGCCACTGCCCCACGGGGGGAGGGTGGTGTGAGCTGATTCTCCACAGATGGGGAGGGTCTCAAATCCTAGGAGTATCCTGAGGTGTTCGAAACGAGAGGGACTGAGTAATGACGTTTGACGAGTCGTGAAGAATCCTGAGGCCTTCGCCTGGCGCTTTCCCACAGTTGGCGCTAGGGTGCTTGGCACCAAACATTACAAACAGCCAATCCTTTACGGACGTCACTCCTTGGTGACGAGGACGACATCACATGCATCATCAAATACGATAGCGAGAGCTTGAGGCATCATGGCCTCATCGAAGCTAGTATTTGTCCCACTGTCAAGACACCAGGCCTTGCAACAGCTCCCGCGGATCCGGCAGATTCTTCCCCCTGGTCATTCACGTGTTTCGTGCCTCTGGTCACACACCAGATTCTTACAACATGCATCGTCACGGTCGCATTCCGAAGGCTTCCCAAAAAGAGATAGTAAATGGAGGACGAGCCCATTCAGCACATCGGCCATCCGCCCTTCAGCAGCAGAACGTGAGAATGCGAATAACAAGCAAGCACCAAAGCCCACACCCCCCCGCGCCCACGAACAAATCTACAACATCCCCAACCTCCTAACCTTCTCCCGGCTCCTCTCCACCCCCCTTCTCGGCTACCTAATCATCAACAACCACCCCCTCTACGCCTTCAGCCTCTTCGTCTACGCCGGAACCTCGGACCTCCTCGACGGCTGGATCGCCCGCAAATGGAATCTGCAAACCGTCGTCGGCAGCGTGGTGGACCCCATGGCCGACAAAGCCCTCATGACGACTCTGGTCACCTGCCTGGCCGTCAACGGCAGCCTGTCGGCGCCTCTGGCGACGCTGATCCTGGGCCGGGATGTCGGTCTCGGCATCGCGGCGATTTACTTCCGGTACGCTTCGCTGCCCGCGCCCAAGACGATGGCGAGGTACTGGGACTTTTCGCTTCCGAGCGCAGAGGTCCATCCCACCACCATCTCGAAGCTGAACACGTTTTTGCAACTCGTACTGATCGGAACCACAATGTGTGTGTCGCTCCTTCATGACCCGGCTGCCATATCGTCGGCCACGAATCTCCTTTCCTCGCCCCTGTTGGCGGTGCAGGACGCGCTGGGGGGGCCGCAGAGCGTGGATGGGCTGGTCAAGGGGATGAGTGCCGTTGTTGCCGGGACGACCGTGTATTCGGGGCTGAGTTATGCGTGGATGAAGGACGCGGTCAAGATTTTGGGGGATGATGAGGCTTTGAAGAGGAAGCAGGGGTTCAGGGGTCGCATGATTATTGGGAGTACGTTTGGAAGCGTGATTTTGGTTGCCGCGGGGCTGTGGTGGAGGGAGTTGAAGAAGAGGGAAGCTGAAGAAGAAGTTGAAAAGAGTAGAAAGTGAAGACTTGGTCTTTTCATCTTCGAGACCCTTTGTATTATAGCGACATGGTAGTTAACTACCTACATAACCGGGGTTTTCATACATGTATACTACAGTTGCTCCCTCCACCTGGTGCTTCCCGAATTCCTACATTGGTCCCGATGAACGCCACCCAATGCAACATATCAATACACGGAATCCCCTCATGCAACCTGACCAGCTGCATCCATAAAAATCCTCTTCCGTTCTTCCACCTCCTCCCTGATCCTCTTCTGTCTCTCGCCCTTGCCCGCCCCCCTGACGAACTGCAAAAGCCTCAGAGCCCCCGTCGGCGTAACCCCCTCAACGCGTCTCGCCATACCCACACTCTCCGGCCTCGCCAACTTCAACGCCGCCTTCTCTTCGAAACTCAATCCAAAGATGCCTTCATAGTCTAGATCTTCGGGCAGCTTCAATCCCTCGTCTCTCAGCCAGCGTTGTTGGGAAGCGGCCTGGTGAGCGACGTAGGGAGCATATGTGGCGTTTATCTGAACGCGGGACTGTATGTGCGGAGAGTAGTTACCAATGGCAGGGAGCACGTTGAGGAGGGAGGAAGGTGTGGTTGAGGGTAGGCGGAGGAGGTCGTATGCTGAGCGCTTTGCGCTGTCGTTGCGAACGGCGAAGCCGTGTTGGCTCCAGGTCGGTGACCCAAAGGTTTTTGCTTCCATGAGTTTTGTCAATTCCTCCATGTCGTTCGCCTCACGTGAGAAAGCTTCCCAACGCTTGTCCGTGACGACGCCAGCTGCGCGTCCCATGGCTGTGAGACGTGTATCTGCGTTGTCGGCGCGTGCAGACATTCGGTACTCGGAGCGAGAAGTGAACATGCGATATGGTTCCGAGACTCCCTTGGTGACCAGGTCATCAATCATGATGCCAATGTATCCATCTGCCCTTGTCAAGGCCATGGGAGCTTTGCCTTGAGCGGCGCGACCGGCATTGATTCCGGCTACCACTCCTTGACCTGCTGCTTCTTCGTAGCCTGTCGTGCCGTTGATTTGGCCTGCGAGGAAAAGACCAGATATGTTCTTGGTTTCGAGCGATGAGCGAAGGTTCCGTGGGTCAACGTAGTCGTATTCCACGCCGTAGCCTGCTTGGAGCATTTTCACATTTTCCAGTCCTTTTATCGACTTCAACATCTGCTCCTGTATATCCGCTGGAAGGGTCATGGATATGCCGTTCGGGTAAACAACATCGGTATCGAAACCCTCTGGCTCCAGCCAAATAATGTGCGAGTCCTTGTCGGTAAAGCGCGTTATTTTCGACTCCACGGATGGACAGTATCGCGGTCCCTTTACCGTTTCTCGAATGTGTATCGACATGTGTAGATTCTGGCGGATTATCTCGTGCGTCGTTTCGTTCGTTCTGGTCTCGAAATTCAACAGCTGATCTTCTACCTGCACTCGATCATTCAGGTAGCTGAACGGCATCGGTGGGTTGTCCCCCTCCTGCGCTTCCAAAACATCGTAATTGATCGTCTTCCTGTCCAGTCGCGGCGGTGTCCCGGTCTTCAATCGTCCCAAAGTGAATCCTGCTTCTCGCAATGACTTGCTCAGCCCGAACGTCGCAGCTTCGCCCATCCGTCCGGAGGGATACGCTTCAAGACCTGCTCCCTGTCAGTCCCATTCCCCCGCGAAACCGTTGCAAACATACCAATGTGTATCTCTCCACCCAAGAAGGTCCCCGTAGTGATGACCACACTCCCGGATCCAACAACCTCCCCGCTCTCCAACCTCACCCCCTTGATCCTCCCATACCCTTCTTTCCCTCCATGCTCCCTGTCCACCACAACATCCGCGACCTTCCCCTCAAGCACGCTCAACCCTTCATATCCAACCAACTCCTCCCTCATATATCTCTGGTACAGCTTCCTATCGATTTGCGCTCGTGGTCCCCAAACCGCCGGTCCCTTCTTGCGGTTCAGCACACGGAACTGAACGCCGGCTTTATCCACTATCCTGCCCACCACACCGTCTAGAGCATCGATTTCGCGGAGCATAGTTCCCTTGCCGATGCCGCCAAAGGAAGGGTTGCAGGAGCAGACGCCAAGGTTCGAGATGGAGGGGGTTATGAGGGCAGTTCGAGCGCCGGATCGTGCAGCAGCGGCGGAGGCTTCACAGCCGGCATGTCCGCCACCGATGACGATCACATCGAAGTGTCTGCGATGTTGTTAGATGTCTATGGATAAGGCACGGGAAGGGCAGGGGATGTAGTACCGTTGCGAGTCGGACACCGTCGCAAAAGTTCTTCGGGCGCGGCTGTTGAAAGACCGAACGCGAGGCGCATGGCCCCAGAGCTGGCGTGCTCTTTGCGGCACTGTTCGATGCATCATGAGGATGTGTGAGGGTGTTGGTCAGATTGTCGCGCTGTGGAAAAAAAGTTGGGATGGTTGCGCTCGGAGGTGCCATTCGCCGCAACGTAATCACGTGCGAGTGCTCCAGGTCTGCCATGGTACTTTCCTACCATCAGCGCCATGCATTGGGGAGATGTGATTTTAGTCGCCGTGTTTGGGCTTGCAAGTCCAATGTGACTGATAGGACAACACGGTCACAAACCTCCAGCAACCGAAAGACTTCCAGGTCTGAAGGACATATTTTCAATGCACAACGCCCCCAACGCTCTGATCCCACACAACTGCCAGAACGGAGATATCCCATACAAGAACGTACCAGGTAGATAATGTACACATGATTTTGCTACAAAACGTCCCACAAACCCAAATCCTGCGGAACCTCATACAAGTACGTACCACACTGCACTCCGCACCGAAGTCCCTCACGTTTCCTCCAAGCCGCGACCAGTTGCGCACGGTACGCAAGCTCTCAATTACGAAGCGTGCCGACCAGGTGTGTGACGAAGATGGTCGAGTGGAGAGAGGGTCGTCTACGCTTCCTGAACAAGACCCTCGTCGTTGGCCTCGCCAGCCTCCTCAACACGCGGTCTCGAGATGACATCGAAGTTTTCTGCCCACGCGTCAGCATCCATCCCATATCAGCCCCACCCATCCCGCCAGGCGCACTCACTGGCAATCAAGCTCAAGTTGCTCCGCTTGTTCCCCTCCTGGTCCTGGAACGTGTCCATCCTCGCATCCGCATCCACATAGAGCAGACTCCCCTTGGGCAGGCTCAGCAGATACTCCTTCTGCGGTCCGGTCGCAAAGCTCGCAACCCTGAACCAGCTCGTCTTCTTGTCATCGCCCTTGCCGTAGCTGGATCCCAGCGCGTAGCGCACGAGCGTGCGGTCGTTGGCGACGCTGATTTCTTCGGGAGCGGCCGCGAGACGGCCCACGATGGACATGCGGGCGAGGTTTGCGCGGGGAGTCGTGCTGAAGGCGCGGGTCGAGATGCGCGGGGCGGCACGGAAGGTTTGGGCGAACATGTTGGCAATTGGGGGGGTGGGTCGATGGGGGTGGTGGGAGGCAATTGAGATGATGGGGAGAGGTGGTGGTGATGTTTTTGTGGGGCGGCGTGGTGAGTGCTCGTTTTGAACTTTTGGTGTTTGGGAGAGCTGGGATTGCTGCTTTGGGATGCGCGCGCCCCTTATCGCGTCACACGTGCGCGCCGCGCCAAGACGTTGGCCCTCTCCAGACGAATGGGGTGTGGTTGTATGGAGGAAGGTTTTTGGTAGGGAAATGGTGAAGCTGTGCTTCTGGTTCTCTCGTTCGATTGAATATGGGTATAATTTTCCTGTTCCGACCCAACGCCAGCAATGCAGCCCAAAGTGACCAGTGTCTCCCTCCTCACCTCCTCGCCCGTTTGGCGTCCGGCTCATCCTCATCGCTATCATAATCCTTGAAAATAGCCTTGGGCTGCGTCTTCTCCCAAGCCCCCGTAAAGACATTCTTCTCTCCCTCCTTGGGCGCATACTTCAGCAACGCCTCCCTCGGATCCTCATCCCGCATATCACTGCCCTCGATCTGCTCCATGACATACTTTTGATCCGGCGTGCTCTTGGCAAAGGGCGTCGTCTGCGGCATATGCGGTCGTCTGGGATCTCTGCTTCGTCCTGAAGCGGTAAGGCCCACAGTTGGGTGCCGAGCAGCGAAGGAACCAGCCGTTGGCCCACCGCCGCCAGAGGCAACCGCGTCACCTGCCATGCCGAGAGGATCCATGTCGGTGGTGAAGTTGGGGTCGTCGTCCAGATGCCGCTTTTTGGGTGCTTTGGAAAGGATGGTCAGGGCGCCGGAGGTGGAGATGGTGGGGTTGAAAAGGATGGTGGTTTGGCCGTTGGCGGAGCCGGTGAAGATTTGGTTGAGCTTGGGATGCCAGTTTACCGTTATGAGCGGGGAGCCTGGCGTAACCGGCGTTACAAGCTCTGGTCGGAGAGTTGCGGGGTTGAGGATGTGGAGGTGACCTGTTTCGGAGCCGGTGATGACGCTCGAGGCGTTGGGTGAGAACTTGATGTTGGATGTCGGGTACTGGAACGATGTGGAGGGGTGCGATGTCGTGTTGACGGGAGTCTTGAACTTCCGGGTATCCCACAGCTTGATCGTGTCGTCGCCTCCTCGTGTGATGACCAGCCTGCCATCCGGACTTATGTCCAGGCCACTGGTCCAGCTGTCATTCGTATGCGCGTCGCGGATCTCCCCAGCTGGTCGATGCCATGGGCCATCTCCGCCCCACATGACCAGACTCCCATCCAGAGCCGCGGATACGATGACACTGCCATTCCCCTCGGCCGCAGCGCCCCACGCAATAGCCGTCATGCGTGTTATGCCGGCCGACCCAGCAGCTCTCGACTTGTGCACGACGACCTGCT
The DNA here is from genome assembly GCA_019202945.1 of Corynespora olivacea. NCBI lineage: Eukaryota > Fungi > Ascomycota > Dothideomycetes > Pleosporales > Corynesporascaceae > Corynespora > Corynespora olivacea. Next base: position 34,787 of record JAGQEM010000056.1, read on the forward strand.
CCTGCTTCATCCGTTTGTTCACATCCCACACCCGCACCGTGCTATCTGTGCCAGCCGTCACGAACCGCTCTCGATTCGTCGGATGCCATGCCGCACTCGTAACCTCCGATGTGTGCCCCTTCGTGTTCAGCTTGTCCCTCAGGTACATATCCCCCTTTACGTATTCGGCAATCATGTCTCCATCTCTGCTGAACAGTCGCGCCTGCGGGTTCGCCGTGATGACGAGAAACTGGCTGCCTGAGAGCGGGCTGAAGAGAACTTGGTGGATCGGATGCGATGTGGTGTCGGCCGAGGGCTTCGTCTGGAACGGATCCACCGTCTTGAAGGCGCGTATCGTCGTGGGCGTCAGCGAAGGCAAATCATGTATCTTGAACGTGCAATCCGTCGACCCAGTCACCAGCCGCGTCCCCGACGGATCCAGAGAAATGGACGTGACAGGCTTGCCGTGCGTCTTGGCCACCAGCTCATGCGACACCGGGAACTCGTCTTCGTCATCCTCGTCGTCGCTGTCGTCGTCCGAATCCGAGTCCTTGTCGCTCTCCTCCTTCTTTGCCGCCGCTTGCTTGCTCTCGTCGACAATTTTCCTGCGACACCGTTCAATTTGCGCCGCGACGTCTACACCCGAGTCCTTCTTTCCGAAGCCCGTGGGCATGAACTCCCGCATCGCATCGTCGTCTTCCGCGGAGAAATCCATAGCTTGTGTTTGGGAAGGGCGCAAGGCTCAAGGATAAAGTGTTGCGAAAGGTAGATACTGGGCTCGATTGCTGTTCGCGAAGATGACATGCGATGGGGCGCACTGGTGCTCCGATTGGCCAGCCTTCCTTCACTACACCACGCTACATTGCACCATCCCCTTTTTGGACACATCTTACTTCTCCATTGGGACGATAGTTATTTTCTTGCGCGCGAAAGGTCTTTCGAGTTTGCGTAAGCTGAACTTTAGCCTTCTCACAGAGGAAATGGCTGAGCCGTATTTTGGGTCCTGATGCCTCGAGTCCTCGTATATATGGGGGGCTAGAGAAAGGATATAAAGCCAGAGTTCTGCCTCTTCCCCAAACCTGCACCCTCTCACATCTCTACCTGTAATCAACACCTCCTCAAAAGCCTACCATGTCTCCCCACCGCACTATCATCGTCTTCGGCGCCGGTCCCGGCATCGGAAACCACACTGCCTCTCAATTCGTCTCCCAAGGCTTCACCCGTGCCATCCTCCTCGCACGCAACACCGCTCGTCTCGAGAACGAAGACGCTCCCTTCGTCTCCAAAGCCAGCCCAGATGTGAAGGTAGACACACTCCGTCTCGACCTCTCAGATCTCGAATCCGTTCCAGGCGTATTGAAGAAGATCGACGAGTTGACCGAGGGCGATGACGTCGAAGTTGTTTTCTTCAATGCCGCGAGGCTGAAGATGAGTGGCGTGCTCGACGTCGGTGTTGGGGAGATCGAGGAAGACTTCAAGGTACGTTCAACTTCATTTCTTCCGGACGCTGGAGTTGGGGCGAAGAAACTGACGTGGGTACGAAAAGACGACGAATCTGGCCCTCTACATCATCGCGCAGCACTACATCCCCCGTCTCCAGACCCTCGCCAAGACCAACACGGCCAGCAAACCCAGCCTCCTCGTAACCAACAGCCATCTCCCCTGGGACCCCATTCCTCAATTTCTCTCTCTATCTCTCACCAAAGCTTCGCAACGTAACATGGTGCACAGTTTCAACCGCGCGTTCAGCGAGAGCGGAGTGCATGTTGGCTTAATTACCGTGGAGGGTGACGTTGCGCCCGAGAAGAAGGATTTGAATCCGAAGAACATTGCGGAGAAGACTTGGGGGTTTTTTGGGGCTGGTGTTGGTGGGGGGCTTGAGGTCAATATCCGGGGGTGAACATCGAACAGTCCGTGTCGAGTAGCTGATGATTGAAATGATTATGACATTGGGGATCATATATCCGTTATTTGGACTGGGACCGCTGTTCAGGGTAGACTAGGCCCGTGCTAGGTAGATTCAAACTCCAAATCAATCTCGTCCGACTTTTTCGCCTTCCCCTTCGACCCACGACTCCTAATCTTCACCGTCCTCTCCGCCAGCCTTCTCACTTCTTCACTTGTCAGCTTCTGATGTCTTGTGACAATGCTATCCTCTCCCCTCTCTTCATAGTCAGACGTGATCTCCGCAACAGCCTGCGGGCTAACTACTCTCCGATCGATGATTGTCCACGTCTCAGACAAAGACGGCATACGGAGGTAAGTGAAATAGTCATCCACGTTGATATCCGCGAGGTTGATGAGAGCTTCAAAGGGTGACGACGGACGCGCAGTGGGCGTGTTGGGTCTGGGTTTTGCCGATGTGGGATCCTGAGCGAGGTCGATGGAGGAGAGTGTGGTGCGGAGGTCGTTGATTTCTGAGGCCAACGGAGGCGGCGATTGTGTACCGGGTTGGGTAGACAGTGCGGACTTGATGGTCGAACGTTCCACCGGGAGTCTTTGGGCAAGAGTCTCCTCGAGTACTCCTCCTTCTTGCCATGCGGGATCTCGCAATGCGTCGAGTATGCGAGTTTCAACTTCCGTTTTTGATGTTACCGTCGCGCGCCATAACCCATCGCTACCATCCACTCGCTCGATCAAATGTTTCATTTGAAGTTCTGTGATAACGCTTGTTATGGCTGCAATAGAGGCGTGAAACTTTTCAATGAGTTTCTTCTCATGTACTCCATCTCTGTTAGAGGCGTTTCGTAGATAGGAGAGGACCTGAGAGGCTGGGATTGAAAGATCGTCACGAGCGACCTCTGGGTATTTTTGGTCAGGGCCAAAGTCGGTTGCATCTCTCGCATGGCCGCATACAGGGCATCGCGCATTGGTGAGGTCAGTGCCTTGGTGACAGACTCCGCAAATCCACATGTCGTTGGGAACGATCAGAGTGGCTTCTGAAGGGCTTGTGGAGTGGCTTGACTCTTCGGGTTCGCCTGTCGGAACTGTAGGCAGATAAGCGGACTGTTTCTCGAGATTAAAACTACGGCCGGCTTCGCCGATAGAGCCGAAGAGTGATGGACTGTCAACTGAGCTGGCGGGGAGTGCTTTATTTACATCGTCGTCGACGGGAGGGAAGTAGACTGGCAGGAGCGACTTGTAGGTCAATTCGTCGCTCGACTCGAAGACACAGAAGACAATTTTTTCGATGAGACTGGCGGATCCCATGGACTCCAGGAAGCGTCTCACTTCTTCCATTGCCAAAGAAGCACAGTCGCGTGGCGGATCTGTCTCATGTTAACGAATGTGTCAGGGTAAAGGCAATGACGAAGACCCACAGTTCAGCACACCGGTTGCGATAGCAGGAATGGCTATGGAGGCTGCCTTGAGCGAGACAGCGACATTGAGAATCTCTCGGTACTGCTTTCGCAGCACATCTTTGCTGTTGCTGCGATACATTTCTGGCGGAATGACATGCAGGACGTGTTTGGCTGGTAACTGATACGCTCCAGTGAGCTTGACGTCGCCCTCATCGCAGATACCAAAGTTCGCGAATTCTTCTTGCATGTCGAGACCTGCTTTCTCAAAAACTGTGCGATCAAGCGTACCCATGCCTGAGAATCCGGGATCTGTGGAATTCACGATCCTGCCATAGTTTTAGCTTCCTCCCATCTCATCTTGTAGGGCGCGACCTACACATCGGCTTGAACTTGGGTGATGTCTCCTCGCAGGAGACATACGATGTGGTTGAACTGTGTTGAAGGGATTGAATATGTGGGTTTCTGCTTGAGCTCGCCCAGCTGGTATAATCTGGAAATGGACGGAACTTGATGGACCTTCACAATATCCGAACGCACCGGCGCCGGAAATTCGCGTTGGAATTCTCGCGTGTACATGACTTCTTCGAAGTGATCACGGACTCCTTGCTCTCCTCTACCAGTCGTCTTGACAAGCCAGCTTCCAAGACGGACCGACATTGTGCTCATTTCGTCAGGCATATCACCATCTCTAAGACAAAGTTAGTGATTTGAAATACAGGATGCCATAGCATCCTGATGGGTGGTGTCAGAATACACTTACAGGGCGATGACATTCCTCAAGCTTTGCGCAAAGTCCTGACATATTTCTAGGAGGCCAGCGGCATCAAAACCTTGACTCGTCCGCATATACGTGTTGTAGTCGTCCCAGATAGCTTGATGGCCCCGCTGGCCCAAAGCCGTCAGGCCCTTCGCCGTCTCAATAATTTCAGTAAGACTGCCAGCGACTGTTTGCATGACCGTACAAAACAAAATGAGATGCTTAACGATGCGCTCATCGAGGTGAAGTGTCGGTTTGTTTCCATTATCGATCGACATCAGCGCTATTTCGATAGCGTATAGCGCGTGTTCTACTCCGTTTAGGTATTCAACAACTTTACCTGGGAAAGCTGCTACGTGTCTCCGAAATTCAGTGAGCTCTTCAACTACCTCGTTAAGTTGATCGAGAGCGACCGACACTTGCGCGCCCAGGGCGGCCACATTAGTACCCGATTTCACTGCAGCAGCACTCTCAACGTCCTCGTGCGTCGGCGGGAAGTAGACAGGAAGGATATCCATGTAAGCCTTTTCATCGATGTTACCGAATACACAGAAGACAATTGTTTGAAAAGGGTGCGAAGGATGTGAATCGAGAAAGTCACGGACTTCTTGAAGAGCAATTCGCGCCGCTGCCCTTGGTGCAAAGCCACAACCTCCACTGCCAATGGAAGGGAATGCTACAGTGCGGAAGCCATTTGTCAGGGCGAGTTTGAGTGCACTTCGGTAACACTCAGCCAGTGCTTTCAACCTGCGCGGCGCTTGACCTCGAGTGTAATGGGGCCTCGCAGTATGGATGACATAGGTACAAGGGAGTCTGTACCCAGCGGTAACCATTGCCTGACCAGTCTTTATCTTGGGATGAGCTCTGCATTCTCTTTGCATCTCGGGTCCCGAGGCCTTATGGATAATGTGATTGAGAGTATTGGAAGGTCTGGAGATCTTAAGAGAGCGGTTCGCACTGTTGACAATTGCATCCACCTGAAGTCTAGTGATGTCGTATTTGTAAAACGATATCAGATCGTTGTAGGCATGGTTGGGAGCGTAGCTTGCATCTCGCTCCGTTAGATCTCCAGAGATGTAAAGCGAGCGAATTTTAGGGAGTTGGGAAGCCATGCGTATCGGCGGCGTGGCCTCATCTTCTATCCCTTCGGAATCGGACAACAAAACTGAGGATGATTCCACGAAGGACCTCGTTCCAGGCGTTTCCTTGTCGAGTGATTCTTCCAAGGTAGATCTGGTAACTTCACTGTTCTCCTCTATTTGCTGCGCAAACAGCATCTCAAGCCTCTCCTGGGTGGCGTTGGGGATCTCGCTCAAAAGCTCCGCCGACAAGCTGCGTTCTGCACCATGCTGGTGACTGCTAGCAGTATCTGCAGGCTGACCTTTAGCGGTATTGCTTGGCATTTTATCCTCCGGTATCAAATGATGCGTTCTTTCTGATCCGTCTTTGTCTAGGTCGCTAGTGAATGATACACCGCCCAAGTCTTGAGAGCCCGTACTGTCGCTACCCCCTCGTGATGCTTGCGAACTTGCTCCATCCAAGTCGTCATGTGAATTCATAGGCAAAGCGAAGGCAGCAATTCTCTCTAGATGATTGGCGATGTGATTCCCAATTTGGTTGTTTTCGGCGGGAGCATAACATATGGGGCAATTGCGTAAGTCCACGGTAGATGTTTCGCCAACATTAACGATGCTGTCCAGCTGACTTTCAGGAAAGCTGTCGCCATGTTTCTGGCGAAGGTGATCTCGTAAGCCTGCTGCAGTGGTGAAGACCGCATCGGGGTGTTCGGGACACCTCCAGGCTTTGCGATGGCCGGCTTCGTGCCCAGCCCATTGGCGACGACTTGTGAAAAGTTGATCCGGCGTGTCACATTTCGAATACGTGCAAACATATGGTTGCAGATCTTGAAGTACGTGTGTTCTACACACAGTGTCAGTAAGGTGTCAAGAACTGGCCTTGCCGTTCAAGCTCCACTCAAAGGATGAAGTTGCGAGATGGATCAAGTTCAGGTTGGCGTACCTCCACGAGCGCTGATCAGCGTATCTGCTGGGGCAAATGATGTAGCAAATTGGACACTCAAAGTCCTTCTCACCATCTGCAGCTTTGGGAGGAGGGGGTAACTGGATTGAGCGTCCAGAGGCATCGCGCACAGTCGTTGCATAACTGGTGACCGACTTGGAGTCGACAATATCATCCAACGATTGGTGGTGATGCGTTGCTTCTGTACCGGAAAGATGTGTCTTGCCGGTCTTTTGAGTCGGTGCCTCCTTGATAGCGGCTTCCTCTGGTACACCGGGTTGCACGTCAAGAGTATCGAGCCGATCCATTGCGTCAGGACGTGCGAACTGTGGCTGGATGGGCGCGTCTTCTGGAACGGTGGACACGCCTAGTTTGTCTCGATGTCGCTTCCAATACTTGAATTGCCGTCTTCGAAGGGTGATTGCACGAGCAAGACGGTTGACAAGGGCATCGTTTTTCTCCACGCCGTCGACATGGGTATACGGTTCACGAAGGTGCCGCACAAGCTCATGTGTGTGTTGGAGATCGAATGTGGCGTACTGTTCCAAGATATCGATCTGAGTCTCGGGATCCTTTGGAGCATATGATGCTGCTCTCAGTGACCTGGAGCGGATGGTGGGTTGTCGAATTCGGACGGAAAGCTTGTAAAGGTTATCTATGATATCGACGACCTCGCGAAAGCGCATGTCCAATTCCGTCTTTGGCGCTCCGGGCTCGTCATCGTCGTCGTCTTCACTGAAGAAATCGTCTTCTTCATCCTCATCAGCCTCATCGAGCGTCTGTTGTTTCTCGTAGGGCAACCGAGTGCCGGACACGATTTCCAAGGCTGCAACTATCAGCTCAAGAGCTTCCTACAGATGCTATAATCCTACCAGCCTCAAGGTTGTCCTGCAGTTCTGCCAGGAGCTTCAAGACGTTGCTCGATAGAAGTGGTGAGTCGCGGAGTCGGTAGTCCAGACTGGAGTGGCCCTTCTGCAACGCTCCAATATTACCACACCAAACCCTGAACCTTCCCACTTCATCCTGAAGAGCTCCGTGGACCAGCGCATGGTCGGATTCGCTCGTGGTGATGGCATAGGCGAGATTCTGGAATCCTCGCACATTCGCCGCCGCTGCTAATCTGACGGCCGACATTGCGACAGGACATGATGACCGAAATCGACGACGAAGTAATGTGCACCACAAAGCGCAATAGCCGGAGCCTCTCTGTTCGGCCGTGTGCGCCTTGCAGGAATCGTGGATAGTTCTTCGAGGTTGGTGTCTGAGGCGACGGGGCTAAACCGTCCGAAGCGGGGCTGAGCTGAGGGTTCACGAACTCGCATAATGAATTGTCCAGTAGGCCTCTGCACTCTGGCCCACGATGTCTGGTGTCGAGGCTGCCGGCCTTGTGCTTGCGTGCTTGCCATTGCTCATCCAAGGTATGTTGAGCTGAACGACCTGACCGAGGCATGGGTTGACCGTTCCCAGGCATCGAGTCGTACAACGAAGGTCTCGACCCGGTGAAAAGCTTCCTGCGGTGGGAAAAGGAGCTGCCGGCCCTCATTCGTAAGCTGCGGAACCAGCATGTCCACTATGCGCAGACGATCCGCATCCTCCTGGAACCCATCACGACGGAGTTTGAGCTCGCGGAGATGCTTTCAGGGTCAGGGTCAGGGTCAGGGTCAGGGCGACTGTGGAAGGACAAGGAGATGGAGGCGAAGCTTCAGGACAAACTGCAAGATTCGTACCACGCATACCAAAGCACAATCACGGATATAGAGCGCATCACAAAGAAGATTGCGAGCAAGCTGGATCTGGAGAGAGCGACCGAGCTATCGCGCAACGACCTGGAAGCTTTGATTGCTGCCCACCCCAAGGAGAACGACAGATTTGAATTCCGGAAACGAGCCAAGTTCGGCATGTCCAGAAAGAGCATCAAGGCGCTGCTGGGGGAGCTGGACGATTGCAACAAGGAGCTGGAGCGCTTCACCGAGAAAAGCGACAAGATCGAAACGGTCCGCAAGTCAGTCAAGCCGTCCTTCGCGAATCGACTGCAGCGCATCCAGAAGTATGCCACCGGTCTGCACGAAACGCTATCGGTCTGCTTCTCCTGCTCCTGCAGATCCACTCACACTACGAATCTACGGCTGGATCAACGGGGCACCTTGTTTGCGTCGGGAAAGAAGGCCAGCCAGACGGCAAAGACCTGCTTCAACGTATCCTTCTCCACCGTGTCTGAAGACAACACCAACCTTTGGAACTGGCAAGCGGCCGAGATCGTTGTAGAAGAGGAGGAGGATGACTGTGTGGAGGTGAAGCCCGGGATGAAGCCACGCATGGCGAAATCAGTCAGCTTTGGCAAACAACAACCGCCGCCGCCGCCGCCGCCCTATTCGCCCGAGGATCCCGCCATCGTCCAAACCCCATTGTTGGAAGAGGTCAAGGATCTATGCGCATCGATCCAGCAGGTTTGCAAGAGCTCGGACTGCATCGGATTTCTGCTCGACAGCAAGAGCAAACTTCGTGGCACCTACCCGGTAAAGGCCGCCGGCACCGAGCCATACGCGATTGGCTTTGTCACTCTGGAAGAACTTCTGACCCGGCCGCCTCTCGTGAACGGACGGCCAGCGAAGCTTAGCAGGAAGGAGCGGTACAGCCTGGCTCTGACCTTGGCGAGCAGTACCCTACAACTGAATGCCACACCCTGGTTTCCTTCCGATCAATGGGGCGCAAAAGACATCATGTTCCACCGTACCGTTGCAGGCCACCGCTTCCTGGATATCAACCATCCTTACGTAGCGGCCAAGCAAGTTCACGTCGCAAAGGCCGTGTCAAGCGCACGGAAACCAACTCCTCGCATCTTCCAGAACAAGAACACGGTCCTTCTCGCACTGGCTGTCGCTCTTCTGGAGCTCTATTTCGGCGTGAGTGCTGGGAAGCATCGGGAACTGGACCACCCCGAACCATTCACCTCGAATCCTTGGACCCTCTGCGCAATGGCTTATGAGTGGGCAGATGAGGAGCAGGAGAACCTGTCGGCGGCGTTTTCGACGGCTGTCAACCACTGTCTTCGCTGCTTTTCCGATCCCAGCGCCAGCCTGAGCGATCCCGAGTTCCTGCAGGCGGCCGTTGAGCACATTGTTCTTCCACTGCAGGATGAACTATATCAGTTCCTCGGCAAGGACGGGACCTCCCATTAGGAAATATTGCGTTCCAAGGGCAACTGGAGTAGAAGATGTCGTGATTGGAGATGTCGGCGATATTGACGGCGCCCGTCGGCGAAGATCGGTCGGACCGGAGTACACACCACGCCTCCAGGCGTTTACAATCCCCAGAACAGATGGCTAGTGTACTCGTTCTACCAGGATTCCGGCCAATCAACCTTCCTATTTCAACCTCCAGACGACCGTGGGAAGGAATAGACGGGGTGATTCCACCTCCCCTCCATGTCCGTCCACGTGGGTTCACGATCTCGAATCCGGGGCAATCCGATCTAGCGTGAACACCTAGCTGAAATAGGTTGCCGTGGGCGCGCCTTTCAACGTCATGTCTTGTCCGACAAGGACAAAACATCTGAATACACCATGGAGAGTATGGTCGGCTGGGGGGACTGGCACGCGCCCTGTGCCCGCTTCGGCATGGCAATCGGGTATGACAGAGCGTCGGAAATCTGGTTCTGACAGGGGTGAGACTGGTGTGGAAGAGGTGGTGGTGGAAGAAGGCTTGACATGCATGAGTACAAGGGCAGTCTCGATACGTCATCCAATATCGGAGGTGGTTGTGCAAGTAATAGGTGAGCTGTGTATGTAGTACACGGAACGCAATCGTGGGGGCACGGTGGCGCTATACGCAGGGTACGGTGGGAAAGATACACGACGCCAGCCTCGAATAGATTGGCCACGGTTGCTGTTGGATTGCTCATAGCTGTTGGTAGCCGGGAAGCTCGAGCTGCACGTGTAACATTACATAGCTAGTGCATATGTTGCGCTTTCATCATCATGTCTTCGCGATTGCTAGAACAGCAGCTCCTGGTTCCCATGTATCCGCGCCATTCTACCAAATCGCCCCTGCTCCGCTCTCTCCATGAGAGGTCACGGTCACCTCGGACGCTCTGCATCAAAAAACAAAAACCAAAAAAATCGGCGGAGCTGCAGGGGAACGAGAAGCGATCTCGGCATAACTGCGATGCAGGCAGGCGAGGAGATTCGCAGCTAAAACGCGTGCTAGCGCATGAAGCCGGTATCAGAGCTCAATCGACCAAAGGCCATGTTGGCGATTGTCGGCCAGGGGGCGCTGTCCACAATTCATCACGATTCATCACGCGCGGGCGAGTCGAGGGGGGGGGGGGAAAGGAGAGGGTTAGGCTTCGGTGCGGCACGGTGGGCTTGGAGAGGCTCAAGGCTGGTGTGGCTTAACGGCGCTTGAAAAACATCAGTCCGAAACGCAGGCTGATGAAGTGACGAGACTGATAGGCTGACCGGCGTGGAACAGCTCAGGGACGGCCAGGCGCTAGCGAGATGGGTTGGGAGGCCCTTTCACAGCATCTTGCTTCCCGGTCTGCACAAAGTTTCACGTCGCTGGCGTGACCACGAAGAGGAAAGCATCCAAAGGGCAGGGACGGAAGGGTGGTGGGTTTGCAGACGGGCGGTTCTCGCTATTAATAATCTCGGGCGCCGGTCGGGAATGGGGGGTGTGGATGAAGTCCGACGTTGGCGTGGCTTGTGTACAGTCGGGGTCGTCAAAACAGAGGTACACTGCGGTGCAGCTCCCATTCACATGTGCCTTCACATGCCCCCTTGCCCTTGTTTTGTTTCCGATTGCTACCCAAGCTCATCAGGCTCATCAAGCACATCAAGCACATCAAGCATATCAAGCTGCTGCCGTACGCCGGCCGTGGGCTTGGCACCAACTTAATTGCACTCACTCCTTTTCGCGGTGACGCAGTGCTAGCTCATTATAGGAGACATCTTTCGGCAGGGATCCTGACCGGCCATATCCCGTCCCTTCACTTCCAACCTCAACGATACAACACCCACGACATCACCGGCACCCCTCCTCTATCCCTCTCGCCATCCCTCCATCCCGCCGTCTCGCCGTCTCTTCCTTTCCCTCTCCCTCTCCCTCCCCCCCGACTACGCCGCAATCCTCCTGCCGCCGCTCGCTGCTGCACCCGCGGTAGTTCGCCGTCATGGCTCAATTGTAAGGCTCCTCCCTCCCCCCAGACGCCCATCTGGCCACCGGGCTGACAGCAAGCAGCATAGGGCAGTCATGGAAGACCTTCTGGCACACCATGACCTCGAATGACCGCCACGCCTCGCACGACTCGCCCTACCGCACCGGTCGCCACATCCCCCTTCCCCAGAGCCGCCATGCCCCCCTCACATCCGTCGCGACGAGCGGCGTGGAATCCCGGGTCGACCTGTCCTCCTCCTACTCACACGACGAGCCCGCGACAAGTAATGGCTTCATTGGCTCGCCGCCGGGCCCGCTTTCCCCCAGCTCCCCGTACTCCCCCGGAATGCGCTCGTCGTTGAGCCGTCAGGCCACCGCGGACTCGGACGCCTTCGACAAGGGCGCCAACGGCGAGATCCAGATGCAGAACTTTTCCGATGGCCTGCCCCCGGCCCCTCCGGTCACGCATTCGTGGAGGCGCATAGACCGGTGGGTCGAGGATCACTACGAGGAGCTCCTGGACAACCTGTGCGAGGGCTGCACCTCCAACGACGTGAACGAGCTCGAGCACGAGTTGGATGCGACGCTGCCCATGGATGTCCGCGAGTCATTGCAGGTCCACGATGGCCAAGAGCGCGGCGGGTTGCCCACGGGCATCGTCTTCGGCTGCATGTTGCTCGACTGCGAGGAAATCGTCATGGAATGGCAGAACTGGCGCAAGGTTGCCGAAGAGTACCTCCAGCCCAAAACGGACTATCACAAGACGCCCCAGATACCCGTCAAGGCTTTCGCTGGCACATCGACCGCGCCCCCAGTCGCCCTGGTCCAGCAGACCAGCAACCCGCTCTGGCGGCAAGACCTGCAGGCGAAGCAGGACTCGCAACCGCCCAACGCCGTGCAGAAGGCATACGCACACCCGGCATGGATCCCTCTCGCCCGCGACTGGGGAGGCAACTACCTCGCCACGGATCTTGCTCCCGGTCCCGCAGGTACCTGGGGACAGATCATCATCTTCGGCCGCGACTACGACTGCAAATACGTGGTCGCGCGGTCGTGGGGTTCCCTGCTTGCCATGGTCGCCGACGATTTCGGATCTGACAAGGTGCACATTGAGGAGGAAAGCGGCGATCTGAAGCTCTTGGAGTTCAAGAAGCAGAACGTGGAGCCCCCGTACCTGGAAATCCTCCGCTGGCGCTGCGACCAAAAGTATGGACGTAAGCCGTCAAAGAAAAGGCCGCAAAGCACCCTTCGAGTGAATCCAGGTGCTCCGGGTTCCACGGGTGGACCGAGCAGCAGTGCAGGTAGCAGCCCGTACGGCAGTCCCGTGCTAGGACCGGAAGACCGAGGCCGAAGTCCCCACCGGCGATCGCAGAAAGGCAAAGGGGTCAGCCCGCGTGCTCACATCTCAAGTCCGCTGGCGAGAGTCGCTGAAGAGACGCCGCAGCTGATCCGCGTGCGCACCGACCTCGAGTCCAAGGCTGGTGCTCAGGAGAAACTGATCTCGGTCGATACGCCACGACCGAGCGACGAATTCCCCGCCAGTCAGAGCAATGGCACCGACAAGGAGAACAAGAAGGAAAAGAACGAGGCGTCCCCGAAGAGCCCCGTCACGGCTGCACCTGCGAAGAGCTCCGTTGCCGACGCGTCCGAGCTCAAGACAATCGAGATATAAAGAAGCACACTCTTCCACCCGGGTGCCTTCTTTCTTCCCACGACGTGTCTCATTGTTCTCTGTGCGAACCCTTTTCAAACGATCTATTCCCTTCGGAGCCGCTGGATACGGGCAGTGTCAATCAACTAAACCCATGTTTGCACGTTAATTGTTCTCTAACTATACCAACGATCACATCACTTTTTTGTTTTGGGGGGATGCTCGGGCTGAACTTGCGAGAATAACGGCGTCAATAATTCACATGCGGAGCTCGCTCTTATCTGGGTTTCTTTTTTTTTGTTTTGGCGGCACAACGAACAATGTTAACTTTTTATTGTGTCCACAAAGTTTACGCTTTTCGAGGCTAGGCTAGCGATACACCGCATCCACTGCACTGGTTGTTGGAGTATAGTACGAAACCGTGTTTTCTTTTTCTTTTTCGGGCGGTCTGCGGATACGCTTAATAGGAAGGTCAATCACCTTTGTTCTGTTCTGTTCTGCTCTGTTCTGTTCTCGTACGCTGTTATGCGAAACCTTGCACCATGAGGGCGTTGCATATGGTATCTTTTTTCCCCTTCGACGGCGAAGAGAGAGATCAAGTAAGAGATGATTCTGTTTTTCACATACTCGCCGGTCCGTCTTCATACTTTCCCTCCTTCACACTCATGCATTTGTGTTTGCTTCTCTTTTTCTCCTTCCCTCTCTTTGTTTCTGCGGCATCCGTGCAGGGCGGAGCATGCAGGGTCCGTCTTGGCCTATCGGCGGATTGGAGCTGTTGTGGGGCATTTTTTTGGAGTGGGGTTCTAATGGTGGCTTTGGTGGTGGTTTGGGGTATTTGCTTCTTTGGGGTGGGTGGTGTGAGAGAGGTGCAGAGGAACGGGTGGTGGTGGATGGGGGCTGCAGAGTAGTAGGTAGGGTAGGGCAGAAGGAAAGTTTGCACTTTTAGGAGCGGGGGTTTTTCAATCTCTCTCTCTCTCTCTCTCTCTCTCTCTCTCTCTCTCTCCCTCTGTGCGTGTGAGATGTTTGGGAAGAGAGTGTGTATGTGTGTGATGTTTGGGAAGGGTGGTGCCTTCCCACATCTCGCACAGCTGCAAGTTCCGTCGTGTTGGGGTTGCACCAATCTCCATCCTGAACCATTCGTGCAAGGACACGCCGTACACGGTGGCTATGCCATCGTCTGATAGGCATCGGTCAGTCGAATCCGATCGCAGGCCGATAGATGGGGGGAGGGGGGTGCAAGGCTGCAAAGCTGCGAGGCCGAAAATGCCGACATACTGCATGTAGCGAAACGACCCTCCAGCCTTTTCCTCCGTTCCCTTTGCGGCCAGTTTCTCTGATCAGCCTTGCCAATGAACACCACGACTCACTGGAACAACTACCTGTACACACGGTATTATCATTGCTTATTAAAACAGTGCTCTATTTTATCGTACGGACGGATGGCACTTGGATTCGAAGTTCTCGTTGGATTACGAAGGGTCCCAGTCGATGTCTGTCAGATTGTTCAATGGACACGATACAGTATTTTCCTGATTTTGTATTGTATGATTGATTACATGTTGCGCATCTGGTAGATTGCATTCGAGGATCAACACTGTAAAGATCCCTTTCCTTTCCTTTCCTTTCCTTTCCTTTCCTTTCCATCCGAGCCCAAACTCCAATCCAGACCATCAGAAACACAATACATCAACGACACCCAAAAACGACACTAAACCGTTCGCCATACCATCAAGTCACGATCCCATCTATCATTCAACAGCCACCACCACCTCCTCCTCCTCCGCCATCTCCACCGCCGCCGCCGCTACATCCACCTATTCATTGTCATCAGTACAGCTCTCGATACCCGACAAGAAGCATGCATCACTCACCATCGCCGCCGCCGCCGCCGCCGCCGCCGAAAAACCCTCCCCCATCACCGCCTGCATATGCGCCTCCGTAGCCATAGCCACCGTATCCGCCGCCGCCGCTGCCGCCGTGATGCTGACCGCGACGTCTTCTCCCTGTCTGCCGCATAGGCGGCGGGTAGTGTTGCCCTGACGGTTTCGAGGACGCGCAACCCATTGTGCGTGCGAGGCGTGCGTGCGTGGATGTAGATTAGACGTCGGGACGGAAGTGTCGTCGAGGGAAATTTGTTTGAGACGGGGGTTTAGATGGTGGAGTGGGTAAAAGTAAAAGTAATAGTAGGTAATAGTCTTCGATCGTATGTATGTAGATAAATATATATATATATATATATTTATTTTTCGCGCGCGAGACAAAGAACGGAACAAGATTCGCGTCGGCTCGATTCGTACGGCGTATGGATTGTATGTATGTATGTATGTATGTATGTATGTATATGTAGGTAAGTAGTACGCTGCTTTCAACAGGTACTTCTTCTCTGTGCGATACTACAGAGCCGGCCGGGTCCTGCACGCCCTAAATACCCCATCTCCTCCTCCTCCTCCTCCTCTTCCTCTTCCCACCTTACCCATCCACCTCCTCACCGGCATTCTGCCTTACCACGCTCGGCCGCATCATCAGGCGCACCGCATAACGTCACATGTCGCTTCACAGCCACCCAAACGGGAACCCACGCTGGCCTCGGAACCCACACACCAGGACGGCGGAGCTGCGCGTGAAAAACTTCCCAGGTGCGCGCGGCGTTTGGCTTTGGGCCTCAAATGGGTGGTGCAATGGTACGAGACTGACTGGGGCTGCCTTTGGGGACGTACATATCTGCGGTGAGTTGGATGGTGGGTGGGTGGGTGGAGTGTTGGTGGGATGGGGCGGTGGCGCAATCGTCAAGCGGGAGGCTGAATATGTGAGATCGGCGCGGGAGATGGGCGGGGAAGGGGGGGCTTGGAAGGCTTGGTTGATCTTGCTGGAAGCCTTGAAGCAATGGCAGGCGAATGAATATAGACAGACGGGTATCAGGTACCAGGTACCAAGACTGGAAGCCTGGGGAGCCGAATCGCTACGCTACCAAGCTGTGGTTCTGACCCTCTTATTAATAGATACAGCTACGACGACTGCGAGTATGCATACAGTACCAGGGTTCGAACTTTCGAACCCATGTGGCATTAAACATGGAGAGCTGACCTCGGGAGCTGAATGGAACCGGGAAATACGCGATATCCATCCATCCATCCATCCATCCATGCCGTCTATACAAAAAGCTGACCAAAGGAAAAGTGATATCTCAAGAGGAAAGAAAAATTAGTTCTGGAAATGACCAATTGACCACACGCCATGAATTATGCAATAGAAAAGAAACGTATCTCTTCACATCGTGTAATGGAGTAAAAATCCCGAGGCTCTCTGCGGAAAAAGATAAGGAAACCAACAACCGCCCAATGTTCGTGCGCGTGCGCTTGTATTATTATTCCGACTACTCACTTCGTCTGCTGTTTCGCTTTCATGGCAAGATGCGAATACACCCACCCTCCGCCAAGTGCTAGCAACACGCCCAACGACTCCTTCCCATTCAATACCTTGCCCTGCCTGTACCAGTCGATACTCAGGATCAAGATGGTCTTGATGTGGCTGACGATGTTGAAGGTAAGGGCAGATGTGCGTCCGATGATCAAGAACTGCGACAGGTTGACCATCGAAGCCATGATACCGGAGCCTAGGATGCTCCAGAGGATGTTTGTAGGTACCGTGGCAATGTTGGGCATCGTGTCGAAGATGGGAACGAAGGGAACGAGCATGAGGACGGAGATGGGCGCCTGGTTCAGCAAGAGTTGGGGACCCGAGACGGCAAAGTCTTCGATCTTCTTGCCGATCCAGATTTGATACAAGGCCGTGGAGCAGAAAGCCAGCGTCGCGATGATGACGCCGAACAGTTGCGTCTTGACAGCCTCGTTCATCGTAAATGAGACACCCAGGCAGGTCGTCAGAATCGAAGCGAGCATCCACCGTGTGACCATCTTCCGGAAGAGCACGAAGTTGATGAGCACGACGGTCGGCGTGGTCATCACCTTGGCGAGCTGGTAGAAGCCGACATCGTTGTACGTCAAGCTGAGGTTGCCGAGGACGACATAGCCGGCAAAGAAGGCGCATACGGGGAGCATGTCCCAAGGGTTCAGCCGGACGGCTTTGAAGGCGCGGAAAGGTGCGCGGGAGGCGACGAACAGGACGATGGCCGTGGTGGCAAAGTGCCACATGACGACCATGAGCTGGCAGGCTTTGATTTGCGCATCGCTGAATACTCTGCGCAACGTGTCAGCGACTCCCTATCTGTTCCACTGCATCTTTGTTTCTACAAAACATGGCAGCGTCTTCATGATGCGTACAGTTTCGTGAAGAAGATGAGACCGAGCGTGGAGACTGTGTTGAGCGCAATGCACAGGCACGTAACCAACTTCTCCCGGAGCGATATCGGCGCCGGCTCATCGGGCGTCTCGTATTTGGGGAGTTCCCTGGATTCGCTGGAGTCGCGGGGGGCATCGATGTTGTCGACGAGGCCGTCGGTGGAGGGGCGCTTCTCTGCTGCCGGACCCGTCAGCTACGCATTTCCTTGACCACCCACGTACAGCAGGACGCGCGAACGTACCCATCAAAGCGGCGCGGAAGTCGTCGGGTGTGGACGAAGGGAGAGCGAGCGACTGGACGAACTACTTGTACACACTTTTGTCGCTACGCAGTCATACTAGAGAAGCAAAAGAACCAGGCAGGAGTATCGGCAAAAAGGACAGAGGAAAGAGAAATAAATATCCGGGTGCGGGCGACCGTTGCGGTGGCCTCGGAGAGACGGCAGACGAAAAGCGGTGGTGGAAGTGGTGGTGGAGGTGGAGGAGGAGGTGGTGGAAGAGGCCCCAGGGATGGCGCATGCAGGAAGGGCCAAGGCGTCACGTCCGCAGGCCGGTTGGATTCGGGGCGGGTAGGAAAGGGAACAGTACTCTTTTTCCGCCGGCCAAGGACCAGGTATCCAGATAGATACGGCGGACGTAAGGTGCGAAGCTGTTTGAAGGCTAGACGGGGGCGGATAAGCCACGCCTGGGATGCTGGACGCCTGAGTGGAGGCTTCGCGCCCATCGTCAACAGTTTCTCCACGGCATGAATAACCGTCTCAGCGCCACACGACACATCCCATGCCCATTCCATCCTCGGCCATGCACTTTCAACACCAGATGCATTTCTCACTCATTCCTTTCTATCCAGAGTTATCTGCCAACCGATCTGATGAAGCACCTTCGGAGCCACTTTTCGAACCGCCTTCACGTGATTCATAGGGGTTCCTTTGACAGCTCTGTTCCTTCGGCCAAGAAAACAAGCACACTCCCACTCACACCGCAACCCCAATCTCCCCATCGGAAAGCGCACCCATAAACTCTGCAAAGTCCTCGCCCCGCTCATCGAGAACCCACTCCAACGTCTGCACCCACGTCTCGCCATTGTTGTCGAACCAGTCCCCCAATCCCCGCACGTAGCCCTCCACCATGCCCTTGAGCGGTGCGTTCTCCTTCAGCCACATGATCTGCTCGGGGTCGAGCTTCAGCATGTCCTCCACAATGTAATAATGCGGGATGTCGTCGCCCCAACCCTCGGCCCCGACATCGTGGTTCAGACTGTATTTGGAGGCGTTGCGCGTGTTGTACGTCTGCGTGGTGCTGTGGAAGTGGCCCGCGAGCGAGATGGGCGTGGCATGATGATGGGCCGTGAACGGATTGTAGGCCGGCGCTGCCGAAGTCGGGGGTGGGTAGTTCAGGTGGATGTTGAACAGCAGCGAATGCTCGTTGTCCGGATACCGTTTCTTGAACTTTCGAGCAATCGTCCCATTCGAGGGGCATACGTTGCCGTGCACCACCTCCCTGAGAACGTTGTGCATGTCTGCCATCTCCGCCAGCTCCTGGGTACTCCAATTATGCAGCAGCCCGGCTCGTCTCTGCACCACCAGCTTCAACGTGCGCATCTCACGCGGATGCTCGCGATTGTGAAACGCGCGCGAGTACAGCCACAGGCGGTACACGGCGCGTCGCAATCGGTACCGCTCCTCGCTCGTCACCAGCCGTCGCAGCTCGAAATTGTACTTCCATTTCTTGAACGGATACATGTCGCACCATTTCTCCGCTGTACGACCGGCGCGGACCATCTGCTTGAGCAGGGCGAGGGAGAATGGGACCGTGCGGATCATGTGCGCAGGCTGGCTGGCGTTGTGGGTGAGGAGCTGGGTCAGGTCTTGAAGGGGTCCGAACTGGGCTTCGGCGGCTTGCTCGAGAATGGCGAGTTTTCGGGACGACGTGTAGATGCTGCGGAAGCGGCGGCAGGTGGAGGATAGGGTGAGGACGTCGGTGATGGAGGTGCAGGATAGAAAGACGTGGGTGACGAGTTCGGTAGCCAGGTCTTGGAATAGCATTTTGGCGGTATGGTTCCAATCAAACGGGTTCAAATGTTGTTGTCAAAATTTGAGAAACGACAATAGACCGTGCAAAAGGAATCGTCGGCTTCGCTTCGTCCTCTTGCTTCTGCACTCTTCCTTCCTTCACTTGTCTTTTTGGTACTCTTTTTTTTTTTTCAATTTGATATAATAATGTACGATCTGGACCTGAATCGGCGAGAAGCACAGAGCACTACTTCCCGAGTCTCTCTGTCCGCAGTCACGCTGCTTCGTCACCGAGGGGGGAGGGGGGGGGAGGAAGGGTCTCAAATGATATGGACCCCGCCGTTGGGGCTATAGAAAGGGAGCGCAACATGCTCAGCGGTGGGGATTTTTGTAGCGACGATGGTAGTAGTAGCCATTGCCAGCAGCCCAGGGGGACTGGAGACGGTGCTTGATATCATGGTTGGGATGTGGTGAGAAAAAGGAGCCACCGCAACGACGGGGAGCGCGTCCAGATTATGTACTGCCAAGTCCGACCTCCATGTTGCGCGATAGCGTTTGGGGCAGGGATCGGCTCGTGCTTCCCCGCCCTGAGGTGGTCTGGCGTCGCGGCCGTATATAGTATGTAGTACACCAAATCCACGACGAGCGCACCAATTGGATATACGGGGAGAAGGCTCTTTTTTGATCCATGTCACGTTCGATTCGACCAAGTTCCGTCAACGCTGGCGTACGGCCAATCCGACTCTGAGCCGGTGTTTTTGGATCGTTTCTCGCAGCGCAATCTTACACGGATAACGAACTACGCTATCCATCCATGTGGAGCACGTTGATGGCTATACGTTGATGATCAAGTACAATTGCTCAAGCTTCCAACACTCCGAGTGCCATGCACAGTCACCTGACCAGACTCTGGCTACGCTTTGCCTGGCCCGAACCATAAAAGCTGTGATGGACTTGTGCTCCGGTCATGTAGCGCCCAACGCCCCCATGCAATGATGCCAAATCGACCTTCCTTGATCCCGAACACCTCTTTTTGGCGGTTGCGCGTCTAAGCAAAGAGCACCGAGTCGCTCAGCGGGTCCTTCTCCTTCTTGCGACCACCGTGGGAAGTGAGGCCAAGGTCTCCGCGCTTGGTCCTGTTCTCCTTGATGGCTTCGGATCTCCTGTTGTACTTGCCGGCCTTTGCCCTTCTCAGGTCGGATCGGATCTGGTTTGGCGACACGAACTCCTTGTTCTCGTAGATGATGGGGCCGCCAAAACTCGACTCCTGGATGACAATGGGGGTCAGGACAAACCGAGGACCGATCTCGACGAGGTTCACGTCAAACTCCGTCTTTCCCCCCTTCTTCTTCGGGGCCGGGTCCACTTGCATCTCCTCTCCGTCGACGGCAGGCTTCTTCTTCCCGGGTTCGGACTCGTTGATCTGGTAGACACGGATCCAGATCTTCTCATCGGTGACGGTGAAGGCCATGACGTGGTCGACGAAAGGCTTGACCCTTCGCGATGTCTTTGGCACGCCGAAGATCTGGGTGAAGAGCTCTTTCATGACCCTCAGGTGGGCTTGCTTCTCGAATGCGGCATCGAAGGAGAGAATGGGCCGCGAGCCCTTCAAGCAGTTGCCGATGAAGTTGAGCTCCTCCATGGTGTGCACTGCGGGTCATCAGCATGCGGTGATCAGTGCGCAGGTCAGGTGACCAGACTCACGGTTCTGGAGATGCATCTTGACCGTCGGGCCGTTGGGCGCTTTGCTCATCCACGCATACAGATCCTTGCCCTTTCTGGCCTCGAAAAAGAGCACGTTGTTGCAGTTGTAGAGCTCGGCCAGCTCGTTCAGCTGGTACAATTTGGTCTTCGTGTCCAGCTTCGCCTCTTTCCTGCTGTGCGGCCTGGCGATGGTCAGAAGGTTCCGCCTGCTCTTGGCCGGCACATGGACCTACATCAAAGAGTACAGGTCCTGCAAAAGGTGCCGGTGCCGATATGTCACACCTCGCGAGCTCTTCCTTGGGTCAGCGTTTGCACGTCGGGTGGGAAGATTCGCATACCAGAACGAGCACGCGCTGCTTGTTCTTCCGCTCCCCAGGCTCCTTCTCCTGGGCAGTCGTCGCCGACAGCGTCTTGTACACAGCGGCCATGGCGAAATCTGTATGGCGGCGTGGTCGTGGACGGTTGCGGTCTCGGAAAAGCTGTTCGAGATTTCCATGGAATTTCGGTGGGTCGCGCACGCACAGGCCGCTGCAGGGGTCGCGTGGGCGCGCGCCTTCCGTCACCATCAACCGTCCTTGAACGCCCCAGCCAATCACCGCCGGATCGCTTTTTCTTTCTCGCGTCGAGCGTGGGCTGCGAGCATCGACGGGAGCATCGAAGGCACCAGATGGATGTGTGCCGTTCAGAGACGAAGGCCAACCTGAGGCGGGCGCGGGTGCGGGCGCGGGTGCGGGCGCGGGCGTGCGGGATCGTGGCTGGATTAGCCGAGTTCAGTTCTGGGGACGTCTCGCGACTTGTTCAACGAGGTCGAGCACGGGGGAGAGCATCTGCACATGGGAGGGATGCAGTGCGCAGGATACATGCACGGCACGGAAATCAGTACATCAGTACATCAGTACATCCATCTGCTCCGTCGCCCGTCACCTGCGCAATCCCGCAATCCGCGTCCCGTCTTCTGCGCATTGGTGCTCCGCCAGACCTCACCGAGCATTTGCGTCGAAGAGACTGCCGCTGCCGCACTAACGAGCTGACGGACGATTCGTCCAGGTGATCCAAGAGCATCGCGTCCGCCGCGGGCCAGCCTTCATCTGCATCTGCCATCGCGTCGCGGGCCGGACTCCCTCCCATCGTTGTCGCTGTCGTCGCCCGCTGCCAGCAAGAGAGGTGACTGACCACCGCCGCCATCACGCGCAACCCGCCCTCTCCACGCACGCATCCCGTCGCCTGTCGGCCGCCCGCGCTGCGCCGTCTGCTGCCCTGCTGCCCACTGCCCACTGCCCACTGCCCACTGCCCACTGCCCATTGCCCGTTGCCCATGGATTGGCGCGGAGGGGCATCCTGAAGCCTTCCGCCCGACCTTGCCATGCTCCGCGATCCCGTGCTGCGGCGATCCATTGACGAGGAGGAGCGAGACAGCATGCCAGCCAGGCCGAGCCCAGGGGAACCGCCAGCTTACCATCAAACACCCTTTGGCAGCGCTCGTTCGCCCACGACGCCCGCCCCTCCACCTCTGCACCCGCACCCCCATTCCCACTCGCACTCGCACTCGCACTCCCACAACAACGCCCATCCGCACCATCGCTCGCCCACCTCACCGCCCGCCGCCGAGCTGCTCCCCCCAATCGGCACCGCCCTCTACACCCGCGACAACGCGCCCTCGAAATACTACGACCCGACCTCGGACCATGGCGGCCGCAGCCTAAGCCAGCACAGCGCGCGGTACGAGAGCGATCATCCACAGGTGCGTTTCCATCCCCTTTGATCGTCGAGTTGCATGCAGGGATGCCGGTGCGGAGCTAACGTCCACGTCCTCAGCCTCGAGATACGCATGCCGCCTATCCAGACGCCCGCCCATCCGAGAGTCCATTCAACAATCCCTACCGCTCGCCCATCGCAGCTTCCTTCGCCCGCCAATCGCCCCTCCAGCGCCCGCCGTCCCACGGCCACATGGTCGCCGGCATGGAGGCCATGTCGTCGCACTCGCCCGTGTCCCCGGGCGTATACCAGCCGAGGAATCGGGGAGCTGTGCAGCCACCGCCATCCCACTATGAGCGGAGGCCATCGGTGAAGGAGGAGGTCCGTGAACCCCAAACCAACCCAAACTCCTGTCCGTTTGCTGACGACGGTGACGATAGGCTCCACCTCCACCGCCCAAGCGCGACCCCATGTCTCTCTCCAGCATCATGTCCTCCGGCGCAGATCCTGAGCCTCCCTCCAAACCCCAGCAAGCCCTGCCCTTTGGCAACTCCGAGCCGCGCCGCTCATCCAAGTCGTCCATCAGCCAGCTCCTCGTCAAGCAGGAGGTCATGCCATCACCTGCACCGGCCGACCATCCCTTGCCGCACGCCGGAGCTATACTCCGCGACGCCTACGAAGACATGCCTCCCGTCAGCAGCGCACCGCTGCCGCAGCTTGTCCCCCGGGAGCTGCCCGTGCCCGACGAAGCCGCAGTCGAGGCTGCATTGGCTCACATCGAGACGAGCGAGATGAACCCCATCAGCGGGACTGGCTTCGAGGATGACAAAGCCGACTATCTTGCCCAGACCCGCAAACGTGTGTTGGATTTGGAGACCTCCGAGGCCGCCAAGCGCAAGGTACCGATTGAGCCAACCTCCCACCCTCTTGCTTGCTTGTTCTAACCTGTCGCAGCGACGACGCACAACCGCCATCATCCGCCATGCCGATGTTCTCGCCGCTCACCGCGACTCCGCAAAACAAGCCTACAGCATGGACCATGAAGGTGCGGCCTGGCAGCAGGTGCAAGACCAGGAGATTGCCGAGGAGAAGGAACGCAAGAAGGACATGCAGCGCAAGCGGCGGCGCGAGAAGACCATTCAAAACGAAGAGGCCAAACGCGCCGAAGCGCTGGCTCGAGCGGGCCAGGCCGAGAACGAAGAGGAGAAGGAGAAGCATTTGCGTGAGGCTCAAAAGGCGGAACGAAAGGCCAAGACGACGAGTCAGCTGCTGCAGGGAAACGCCCCCAGCAAGGACTTCCGTGAGGTCACCCCCCACGCCCCGAACTTCGAAGGCGGTACCATGAGCTCGTTCCAAGCATCTGACGATGTGGCCGGTGGCAAGAGGAAGGGGGGCGGTCGTGCAGGTGGACGCCTCAAGAAGAGCAAGGAGCAGAAACAGGCCGAGAAGGACGCCGCTGCCGCTGGCCAGGCTGCCCTGGACCGTGGCGACGAGCTTCCACCCATCGCTCCCAGGGAGGAAGTTCGTCTTGGCTTGTTACGGGATAGGAGTACGACCGAGGACCTGGGTCCCACCGTGCTGACGTCTTACAACTCAAAAGTCTACGAGAACCTGCTGTGCCAAATCTGGAAGGATATGGCCAAGAAGGACATCCCCAAAGTCGTCCGCTGCAAGGAGAGCTCGCTCTCCACGAAACAGTCCAACCTCCGCAAGACGGCTCAGCTGGCCTCCAAAGAGGCGCGCCGATGGCAGATGCGGACCAACAAGAGCATGAAGGATGTGCAGGCTCGAGCCAAGAGGAGCATGCGGGAGATGCTCGGCTTCTGGAAGCGGAACGAACGTGACGAGCGCGACCAGCGAAAGATGGCCGAGCGTCAAGAGCTGGAGAATGCGAAGAAGGCCGAAGCGGACCGCGAAGCCAATCGCCAGAAGCGGAAACTCAACTTCCTCATTTCTCAGACCGAGCTCTACTCTCACTTCATCGGCAAGAAGGCCAGAACGGACGAGATCGAGAGGTCGACGGATGACGCCGATGCCGCGGCTGCAGAAGCTCCGGGACCGGGCGGTCCTTCGATCGATATGCCCGACGCTCCCGGCCAACCAGGCGCCAAGGTGACCAATTTCGAGGATCTCGATTTCGACAATGACGACGAAAGCGCTCTCAAGGCGGCTGCCATGGCCAACGCCCAGCATGCGGTACAGGAAGCGCAGGACCGAGCCCGCGCCTTCAACAACGCCGGGGGTGACGACGATGGGGAGCTGAATTTCCAGAATCCTTCCGGTCTCCAGGACGCAAAGGACTTCATTCCCCAGCCGAAATTGCTCAACTGCACGCTCAAGGAGTACCAGCTCAAGGGTCTCAACTGGCTGGTCAACCTGTACGAACAGGGTATCAATGGCATCTTGGCCGATGAGATGGGTCTTGGAAAAACCGTCCAGTCCATCTCGGTCATGGCTTACCTGGTCGAGAAGTACAACATTTGGGGTCCTTACCTGGTCATCGCTCCTGCCTCTACACTTCACAATTGGCAGCAGGAAATCACCAGGTTTGTCCCGAAACTCAAGGTTCTGCCGTACTGGGGCAACGCAAAGGACAGGAAGATTCTTCGAAAGTTTTGGGATCGGAAGCACGTCACCTACACCAAGGACTCGCCCTTCCACGTCCTCGTCACCTCGTACCAGCTGGTCGTGCAGGATGCGCAATACTTCCAGAAGATCCGCTGGCAGTACATGATTCTCGACGAGGCCCAGGCCATCAAATCTTCGCAGAGTTCCCGATGGAAGAGCTTGCTGGGTTTCCATTCGCGCAACCGACTGCTGCTCACCGGTACGCCCATCCAGAACAATATGCAGGAACTCTGGGCTCTGCTGCACTTCATCATGCCAAGCTTGTTCGACTCCCACGACGAGTTCAGCGATTGGTTCTCCAAGGACATCGAGAGCCATGCTCAGAGCAATACCAAACTCAACGAAGACCAGCTGAAGCGTCTGCACATGATCCTCAAGCCTTTCATGCTGCGACGTGTCAAGAAACATGTGCAGAAGGAGCTTGGGGACAAGATCGAGCTGGACGTTTTCTGCGATTTGACCTATCGACAGCGAGCGTACTACACCAGCCTTCGAAACAAGATCAGCTTCATGGACTTGATCGAGAAGGCCGTCGGCGACGAGCAGGACAGTGCCACGCTGATGAACCTGGTCATGCAGTTCCGAAAGGTCTGCAATCACCCTGATTTGTTCGAGCGAGCCGATACCTGGTCACCGCTGTCGTTCGCCTACTTCGCCGAGACCGCATCGTTTATGCGCGAAGGCCGGGAGGTCATCGTAAGATATTCCACCCGCAACATGATCGAATATCGCCTGCCACGACTTGTATGCCGTAACGGTGGTCGCCTCGACATCCCTGGCCCGGAAAATCCAAAGGCTGGCTTCAAAGGGCACTACCTCGACAACCTGATGAACGTATGGAGTCAAGACCATGTGCACGAGTCTTCGAAGCGTAGCGGTGCCTTCGCGTGGCTACGACTGGCGGACGTCTCCGCCAACGAAGCTTCCAAGATCGCCAAGCAAGATCTTTTCCAGCGCGCTGTCGACCTTTGCAACAAGCCTGAACGCCTGGCTCGCTTCGGCGTTCTCTACGACGGTGACGATGGCACGTATCTTCCAAAACGTTCCATGCTCAACATCGTCGAGCATCAGAAGCGTACCCCGCTGGCCGAGGTTTCCACCGAGGGCTACATGCAGAACCTCCTCAACGTTTCCCGGACAGCATTCGAAGCCACCGGCCTGGACACGATCGAGCGGTGCGCCAAGCCTGCTGCTTCCGCGCCTCCCGTTGAGTTGTACTGCTCCAGTCAAGGTGTGATCGCCGAGAAGCAACGCACATTCTTCAATCTATCGATGCGGGCTGTCCTCTTCGGCACTTCCGAGAAGAACGAACAAACCATCCTGGAGTCGAAGGTGGACACTTCGCTCGCCGTGCGCGATAGGCTTCCTCCCCCGACGA
Organism: Corynespora olivacea; assembly: GCA_019202945.1. Taxonomy (NCBI): domain Eukaryota; kingdom Fungi; phylum Ascomycota; class Dothideomycetes; order Pleosporales; family Corynesporascaceae; genus Corynespora; species Corynespora olivacea. The sequence goes on from JAGQEM010000056.1 coordinate 61,361, forward strand.
ACACCCGAGCACGTTACACCCACGTTCAGGTCCCTTCGATGCAACGCTTCGTTACAGACTCTGGAAAGCTTGCACGTCTCGACGCCCTGCTGAAGGAGCTCAAGAAGAATGATCATCGCGTCCTGCTCTACTTCCAGATGACCAAGATGATCGACCTGATGGAGGAATACCTCACCCATCGAAACTACAAGTTTGTCCGTCTGGATGGCTCAACCAAGCTTGAAGATCGCCGCGACACGGTCACGGACTTTCAAAACGACCGCTCCATTTTCGTCTTCCTGCTCTCGACTCGTGCTGGTGGCTTGGGTATCAACTTGACATCCGCCGACACGGTCATATTCTATGACTCGGACTGGAATCCGACAATCGACTCGCAGGCCATGGACCGCGCACATCGCCTTGGACAGACCCGGCAGGTCACGGTGTATCGTCTCATCACCCGAGGCACCATCGAAGAGCGTATCCGCAAGCGAGCCCTGCAGAAGGAAGAAGTGCAGCGTGTCGTCATTTCCGGCGGTTCCGGTGCTGGTGTCGACTTCAACACTCGGTCCCGCGAGAACCGCACCAAGGACATTGCCATGTGGCTCGCAGATGATGAGCAAGCTGCGGAGATTGAGAAGAAGGAGGCCGAGCTGGCTGAACAAGAGAAGAATGCGCCGCAGGCCAAGAAGCGCAAGCGAAAGAAGGTGGAGGCCAGCTTGGACGACATGTACCACGAAGGTGAGTTACCCTGATTGATGACTTGGTCCTGTGGAACGCGAGAACTGATCGTGTGATTAGGGGAGGGTCATTTCGACGAGTCTGCCAAGCCCAGCGGCACCGCCACCCCCATTCCCGAAACACCCGCCGGCAAACGCAAGAAGGGCATGAGCAAAAAGGCGAAGACGGCCAAGCAGCGTCTTGCTGTTGCCGATGGCCAGGTCTAGAACCTCTTCCGTTGCCTGCATTCCACACGACATTTCCATTCCCTGTACCACCATGACATATCATCGGCCTTCTTATCACCATCTTTGTTGGCAGGGCGCCCATTTTGCAAAAGCTGAATATCCTTCAGGCTGGGACATGTATTTCTTTGTTCGCCTTTGTAGATTGCGAGCCCCGGAGAAGGATTGTGATTTGACTCGCGAAAAGGAGCACGGCGGGCTAGGTAATTCTTCGGGAGCTCTGTAACAATACATATTTCATATTTCCTTTCCCTTCCCTTACCTTCCCTTCCCTTCCCTTGGGTCTTTTTGGGCGCAGGTCTTTCATACGCGGTGTGGTTTTCCAAAACGAGGTGGTTATTGAGGATCTTGGTCCAGGGTTGCATGTCGTATTCCGAGCATGGGGCGCGACATGTGCATGAGGTTGGTTGCGAAGTATATGAGCAAACGAGACTTTTACCGTGTCGTTCTGGCTCAATAATTACATCCGAGCTCGTCTGAACCCTTTCATGCACTTGCTTGTCCTCGATGCGGTTAAAGCTTAGCATGTCCCCTGTTCTTGGATCACCTGGCTGGTAACCACATAGTAAGCGAGAAGCCCTCATCAGCTCTAACTTTCTCTCTCTTCTACTCGTACTCGTACTCGTACTCTTTTTTGACCGACTTGTCATGTGCATTCGGTATTGTATTGTACTGTATCCTATCAACATGCTTTGATCTTGTTAGCTGTGGACCTGAGGGTTTTAGATGGGGCGTTTGACGTGGTATATTGCACGAACAGGGCGAAGATGCAATGGTTTGATTCGCGTGAGAGAGACAATGGTGCTATGGCTCCAGGTGATGTGATGCTGATTTACACTCCTTTGATTCCCCAAAAGAGTCCACGCGGTAAGGTGTCGAGAGTCGGGTCGGGCAACGCTTCCAAAGTGGTGCGGTTGCACTATGTCGAATACGATTGAGAGAAAGACACCCCAACGGCTATCTGTAAGACCACTCACTCATTTGTACAATTCCTCTCGAATCGTAACGCTGAATCCGGTTCCAGCACTCCAACTCAAAGTCAAGATAGATGCCTTCCTCCGCGTCCCCCGCGTAGACCCCATCTCAAACCTAACCAACCCTCCGCAACTCCCTCCCATCATACACAACAACAAACAGCAGCAGCGCACCCAACGTCTCGAATTCGTGCAAACGCCGCCGCCCTCTTACCCCGCAGTTGCCAGGCAACAACTCTCCCTCCTGCAAACACACACACACACACACACACACACACACACACACAAAGCACCGCACAGCCAATTTGAAAAACTCCCATATTGTTGTTGCCCTATATCTATCCTATTGCAAGCACAAATCTTCATAAACCCGCACCGAAAGCTGGTAGCTGCTGAGTTAACGTGCGACCTGGAAAAGTCTGACTGTTCCAGAGTCGTGCTCAAGCATTCGCTCAAACCAATACCACCTCGAGGTCCCGGGTTCGAATTTCCTGGCCGGATTTTCACACAATAGCAAAATCCCACGGGGGTTTTCTAGGTACCGCGAGTATTTCTTTTTTGCCGTTTCTTTTTTCCTATGCGCGACGAATTCTCCAAAAGGTATGTAATGTATGGGCAATGAATGGATGGTCGATAGCTGGCAAATAAACCGGAATCAGGATACCACCCGGCAGAATATATATATATAACACGACAATGTACAACAAGACTCCGCTTCGGATTCATTCCTCATTCATCTCCTTCATCCGAGTCGCCGTAATCGACGACGTCGTCTTCCACTCCATATTCACCCTCATCATGAGCGACGATGCCAGCCTCGGTCTCAACCTTCTGCTCAACCTTGTCCTGCTCAGTCTCGACCGTTTCTTCCCCGCCGTGTCCTTCACCGACGATCGGGCTCAAGAGATCCTCGTCGACAACAACCTCTGGCACATAATCCGGCGACATGACACGCGCACGCTCCAGACCGATATTCGTGTCGATATCTTCCGCCCATCTCACAGCCTTCTTCACCTTCTTGACCGGACGCGTCTTTGCACCACCGCCCTCATCGGTCGAAGCCGTCCGCGAGCGCTTCCTCTTGTACACGGGGGAGCTCGTGGGGACGAAATCCAGGAGCGGAGTTCCCTTTTCCACACTTCCCCTCCTCTTCCTCCCAGCCTCTTCCTCCAACCTCTTCTTCAGCACCTCGACTCTCTCCCGCACGATGCCCTGCGCACGCTCAAGCGCACCAAGCAGCGCATACACCTCCTTGGCAACCCTCCTCTCACTCCCCCTGAGCGCCTCCCTCTCCCGTCCGAAATCCTCCACGACGCGTTCCGCCAACAACCCCACCCTGAACTCCGCCCTCTCCACCACACAACCCTCATGTTCTTCTTCCCTCCGCCGCCTCTGCTCAGCCTCGGCGACAGCGTCATAGCCGTCCCACCCCGGTTTCCCCCCTTCTCCCCGCTTCTTCGCCCCCAGGTACTCCTTCACCTCCAGCTTCCAGCTCCCTCTATCGTTATTCGGATCGTCGACCGCCCAGTACAGATTCAGCCTCGTGTGCGGACAGAGGGACACGGAAGTCTGCTGCTGGTACGCCACTTTCCCCCGATGTGCGGCGCATGTACGACGCTCCGTGCAGCGACGACATGGAGAGCGTGTATACGGTGCTCCGGCCAGCATATGCCCCATCAGCAACTCATCGTGCACATACGGTACCGTGGCATCGCGCTCGTTCCTGAAGTTCTGGACCGTCGCGATCCTGGCCAGCAATTGCGAGAGGGGAGTCGAAGTTTCTGCATGTGGCTTCTTCTCGGGATCGTGCTTGTCTTCCGCAAGCTTGGCCTCGTCTTTGCTCTCCTCTTGCTCGACATGTTTCCGGATCGCCCACACCGTGGTGGGGTCACCGAGCTTGGCTTCCTCGATCACCTTGTGTATGTCGAGTTTGTGGAGTTTTTTCCTGGGGGTCGACCGGACTGCACGAGTGTTGCGTTTGAGAGTTTTGCGGATTGGCCCTTTTTTGACCATTCTATGGGTATGCATGTATTGGACGTTCGGTATACAGTCGTTCTAGATGCCTATAACAAGTCGTACGAGGATAAATAGAAAATGGTGGCTTGACTTTGAAAGTGGAATTCAGAACGAAAACATGCAAACGACGATGAAATGTGAACCGTTCCAACCGAGGGCGAGATGGGCACATATCTGCCTCGAGACGTAGACAAGACGCACGTAATGTCTTTGTGCCCGTCCAAGTCTTTCGAACAATGATATTGTGAGAGCATCTATTCATGGCATCCATCAAACAAAGGGGCAGTGGAAATGGGGTGAATGCCAGGCGGTGGCAAGGTTAAAGAAATGCCTGGGAGAGCTTTCCGTTCAGCCCTTTGTCAGGTTCGTAGGGTGAACACTGTCCAATGTAGCAAGAGCCTTGTGATGTCACAATCGAGGTGAAATGAACCATGTTTACGAGGAGAACTTGACTCAATTAGCCAGTCTTCATACGTCAGATAATGACGTTTCCGTGACTCCAAGTAGCTCGTACAAGCTTGTCTACAGCTTCCTCCCAAATCCAAACGCCAATCCCCTCTAGATAATGTCAGGTGGGCCAGATGGCTGACCGGAAGTTGGTAAAAAGATACAGAAAAGAATAAACAAAAATCGTAACGTTCCAAAGAAGAAGCGAAATTTCAAGTATTGGATGCAATCCAATGTTTGGTTGGAGGAAACGAATATGGCATGCAATCCATCCGATTCGATGGAGAAATTGCTCACAACGCATGCTTTAGTGCTTGAGACCATCGCGCATGCTCTGGCTGCTCGCGCTGACGGGAATGTTGGCGATGGGGAGAGAGTCCTTTGGCTTGCTGGATTGGCGGATCTTGGCGAGTGCATACACGAGACCGCTGATGAAGCCGACGAAGATGGCGGAGATGCTGCCGAAGGTAGCGGGCGCATCAAAGAAGACCAGGCCGCTGATGGCGATGGGCAGCTTGTTCAAAGCACCGACCATGGAGTACGTTGTGGACGAAGTAATGCGGACACACCAGGCCGAAGTGTATGAGATGAAGACGGTGGAGAGACCGGAAATGAGAATGGCGGTGATTACACTGTTGCGCTTGTCGGGAGGGAAGCACCTGGCCAAGTTGGCAGGCGACCAATCTTCGAGAAGAACAGAGGCAATGACGAGAACCGGGATGGTGAGCAGGTTGTTGTAGTACATGGCTGTATTCAGGTTAGCCATCGAACAGGGAGCCCTGGAATGGGGGAGAGCTCACTGTCAAAGTCCTTGAAATTGGTAAGCTTTATGCGCTTCCTCATACTCAGAAGATAGGTAGCGGAGCAGACGCAGTTGAAGGCCATCCAGAGGTAACCTGCGTTCAAGGTGGAGATGGCGTCGGTGGCGGCGTCCGATTTGTCTCCGGAGCTGTTCAGGGCGTGCTGGATGTCGGCCCAGGCAGCAATGACGGAGCTGAAGACCATCAATCCGAACGAGAAGAGCGTCATGGGCGTCACCGAGCCACCGAACCAGAGCACCTCTCCGTATGCGATCAGGATAATCGTCATGTTCTTGAAGATGGTGTAGACGGGGATGGAGAGGAGCTTGATGGCCCAGCTGCCCGTGTAGATCATGCCGATGAGGAGGAGCGAGATGGGGAACCCTATTCTCCGGTTAGCACCGTCCTTTGGCCATGTTCCCGTCTGCATCACATACACTTCTTGGCCTCCTCGCTGTTGAAATCTCGGTAGGTGATCAAGCCGGCGCTCTTGCAGGACGAGATGGCGATGACGCACACGATGGCCTGCAACCGTTAGCCTCCCTCTCCGGAATGGCGATTCGTTGGCAAACGCACCTGGACGGCCAGCAGGAAGAAGTTGAGGTTGAAGTCGACGCCCGACAGCACATATTTGTTCGTGACGGTCATCAAGATGGAAGAGCCACAGTATGCGAAGATGGACACGGTCGGGTTGTCGATGATGGACGCCGACGCCGACGCCGACGACGAATTCCGTGGCGGCGGGCGCAACGCTGGCGACGGGGCGCGAAACTCCTTGCCCGCAGGCATGTCGATCTTGTAGTCGTCACTCTTCTTGTCGTCGGCCATGGTCGCTGGCGGGATGCAGAGCAACAGGAACGGCGGCAGATGGTGCAGAAAGAAGGGAGAAGGGGAGAAGGGCAGCCGTACGCGGTGGGACGTACGAGGGAGGGAGCGGGTGTCGTGAGATGCAAATGCAGGTCGGAAATTCGGCGCAAGGAGGGTCGGGGCCGATGTTTTGGGTCTAGCAGCGTCTCCTGTCATCTGCACCCAACGTGCCAAGCCACCCCCTGCGCCATCCAGTCTACGCGATGGCTGGTGTCGGGGCTGCTATCTCGCCAGACACCATGGCCTCGCTCGACCCCAAGGTCGCTGCTGTCGTCGACACGGCCCGCGACGATGATTCCGACGAGGACGCCCTCATCGCCGAGCTGGAGAACGACGAGCATCTGGATGCCTACCGCGAGCAGAGACTGAACCAACTTCACGCCGAGTTTGACAAGGCAAAGCAGCTGCGGGCAAGAGAGCATGGCACCTTCACCGAGATCAAGGACGAGAAGGCGCTGATGGACATCACGACCTCGACGAAGCTCTGCGTGGTGCACTTCTTCAAGCCCGACTTCAATCGGTGCAGCATCATGGATGAGCATCTGGAGGTGAGTCTGCACATGTGAATCCATCCCATCTCTCACGCCTGACCGCTGCAGGCACTGGCACCGGCACACTACGAAGCTCGCTTCCTGAAAATCAACGTGGACAACTGCCCCTTCCTGGTCGTCAAGCTCAAGGTCCAAGTGCTGCCCTGTGTCATTGCCTTCATCGACGGCATAGGAGCGGACCGCATCATTGGCTTCGAAGGTCTCGGCCGCACACCGGACAGTTTTACCACTCGCGACCTGGAAGCCCGATTGATCCGTGCCGGTGCGCTTGCGAGAGAGAAGGTGAATGACGAGGATGAGAGGCAAATGGCACGGAGAAGGAGGGAGGCAGAAAAGGCGGACGAGGGCGATGATGATTGGGACTGAGGGTGTGAGAGTGTCCGAGTTACTAAGCTACTGCGGAAGAAGATGATACCCGCAAGATACCCGCAAGATACCCGCAAGATACCCGCAAGATGGGCGTATAAACTGCCCTGCACTGAACCATGGTGTCTGAGTTCATCCCCCACACACAGCTCACAGCTCCAAAGGTGTACATGCTGAGTAATCGCCATGACGCCATTCGAGCCCAACTCAACATCCACCACTTTTTGCCCTCTCACCAACATCAGCATCCACACATCTCAAAAGCCCTCCAACACTGCATAAAAAAAACCGCCATCCAACCCACCATGAAGGCATACTGGTTCGACAATCTCCCAGTACAACCTCCCCCCCACCACCCAAACAAGCCATCCGCAGCACTGACCAAGTGCAGGGCGACCAACGCCTGCCCCACGACTCAGGCCGCTCCGTGACCGCAGCCGAGCTCTCCAAGCTGGGCATCCTGCACTTCAACTACGCCGACATGGACGACGTCAACGCGCTAGCCTCGTCGCGCTCGTACAAGAACCGCGACGAAATCACCATCTCGCCCGCCACCCTGGGCGCCGCCTACGAGGAAAAAGTGAAGAACTTCTTCCACGAGCATCTGCACGAGGACGAGGAGATCCGCTACATCCTGGACGGCGCCGGCTTTTTCGACGTGCGCAACGAGGGCGACGACTGGGTGAGGATCCGGCTGGAGAAGAATGATTTGATGATTATGCCTGCGGGGATTTACCATCGCTTCACCACCGATGAGCGGAATGTGGGTTCTGCCCTTCTTTCCCATCGTGTTGTTTTGCAGCCAAGAGCTGATCGATCATGTGTAGTACACCAAGGCGATGCGACTGTTCAAAGAAGATCCAAAGTGGACGCCGCTGAACAGGGACGGCGAGACGGACGAGAATCAGTTCAGGAAGGAGTACCTCCGGCACAGGGAGAGTCTTGCTACCGCGACCTAAGTCATACCGTCTGGAGCCTTCTTGGCGGTTTCAACGGTCGGCAGTAGCGGGAGGTATTTTTACGATGTATTGATTCAACGAACAAACACTAGATAATTTCCATCCATCATCCCCACAATCTACTTCCTCTTCGTTCACGACTTTCCACCTTCAGCTCCGTGTCACAGATATACGCTCACTTGGTAACAGGCGAAAAGGACGGAAGTTCAAATTGTACAGCACCACATCCGCTGAGTGAGAAAATAGGATCAAGGGTATCAAAAATGGCTTCATAAAGTAGCACATGCTCCGGGCTATTCTCTCCATCCTCTTGGCCTGGTGAAACGTCCCGCCGTTAAAATTCAATCCCAAGACCTGTCCCCACACCGGATGCCAAATTTTTGCGCTCTGCATACGCCTGGCATCGTTGCGGTCGTGCCAAAACGCCACGTTCCGTGCTAAAAGGTCGCCCCAAACTCCACCGTTTTGTCGCAGCACCACGCCTCAGACACTTTGACCGCACGCATGGACTCTGATCCGCGCTTGTTCAGAATCCGTCCCATCTTCTCACCGCTTCCTCCTTTTTGGACTGCGCCCAGCCCGCGTCTCGTCCTCCACTTCTTCCACCATCGCTGCTGGACTGGTAGCCGACGAGCTCACACTCTCAACACGGTTGTCTGCATCATTCACGCTCAAATTGTTGTTCGCCGCGTCGAAATGGAACCCATCACCGTCCCCAGGAATAAATCCCGCTGCTTCGGAAAGCTGGTAGGTGAGGTCGGGCAGCGTCGGATCACCGGCGACCCCATCCGTTTGTGGAGGAAAGAAATCGTCGCCCTGGGTGAACAGGTCCGTGTCTAGATCGTACGATCCAGGATCACCGAGACCGGCGTTACCAAAGTAGGAGCTGTCTTCTATGCCTGGGATGTGACCGCTGGGACTCAGAGGTTGGAGTCGCTCTTGCAAGCTCTGCACACGGGAATTCTGCTGTTCGGAAATCTGCTGCAAGAAGTCGAGCTGAGATTGCGTTTCTACGAATTGGGACAGGTCGGGCATGGGCGGTGGTCGTGGATTGACGAGAGCGTTGTTCGTATTTACGGCGGCCGTGCTGTTCGGTGAAGCGGCAGAGGCATTGTTTGCCATTAGAGAGAGCACGTCGTTGCGTTGTTGCTGGGTTAGCGGAGTATTGCCATCTTGTGTCTGGTAGTTGTTCAAAGCAGCAGGTAGATCCATTTGCTGTGCTTGGCTGATCCGGCCGGTGTTTGCGTTGGCGTTCTGGATGGCCGACATAATCTCATCGTTCTCAAGCAGGGGTACCGTCGTCTGTGAAGGAGAGTCCGTGTCGACTTTCGGCGGCATTGCAGTGTTTACATCTCTCGTCTGACCGTTAAATACGGGTGCGGTCCGGGTATAAGGGAGGGGAGCTTTGAATGCTGACGGCCCAGTAGCTGGTTTTGGGGTCGGACCAGCTGTTGCTGATTGAACGGAAGGACTCAAGGTGGCGGCACGATCCCTCGGCGAAGTGTCATCCTTCGGAGCCGGCGCCGGAAGGAGAAGAGTACGCTTGGTCCTCGTCACCTGGGGCGACTTATGCATCGGCTTTTCGGTGTAGTCGCCAACATCAACCACATTCCCATGCTGCGGCTGCGCTGGCATAGCCGGGCCAAACATTTGAGAAAAATCGAGGTTGGTGTTGCCTTCCAGACTCCTGTTGTAGAAAGTAGCAAGAAAGGTGAGGATGGCGTTGATTGAATTCTCGTGCCGGTCGTGCAACGTCTGAAAGGCGGTCGCCTGTTGGTACAGTTGGTCATTTTGTCGGCGTATCTGGCCAAGCACGTTTGAGATGACCTTCTGTTGTTGCTGCAGTGTGCGGACTTCGGCCCGTAGGTTGTTGTACTCTGAGCGGGGAATCATGGCCATGTCCTGGTTTCCTCGCACAGCTATGTCCTCTACGTAGCCACCTCCGCCATTGTCTGGCGTGTATTTGCGGTCATCGTCACTGTCGCCTTGCTTCACATCTTCTGCTTTACTACGGGGCGGCTTGGAAGGGTTGTTTTTGGGCTTTTGGATGAGCCATAACAACTCCGGTCGACCACGCTTGAAGTACTTGTTGTAGTATTCGCTGGGTGCTTTCGACTTCGCCTCGCTCGCTTTCATCGAGTTGTCCGACAGACCAACCTTTTTGTGGAATCCGTACATGTTGAGTTGACGGACGAAGGAAGCGTAGTTGTTGTGTTTGAACAGTTCAGGAATTAACGTCTTGGCGAATTCGTCTTCATCCAGCACGATGAACGAGTTCCCATCGTCCGACCAGCATATCAGATTCGTGTTCTTGTTGTGTTCGAGGAAGCTATGGCGTGGTCAGCAAATGCTTTGTGCAGCCCTCGGACGATCTGATGGCTTGCCTGCTCAGTTTCTGCACAAAAGGCGGGATCTGCTTCCGCTTGGCCTGCGCGTCCTTCTTCGCCATCGTTGCCTTTCGCTCCAGCTCCTCGTCGTCGTCGGTAGCATTCTCCCACGCGTTCGGCTGGTTCTGGTTGTTGAAGTTGTCCCACGGCGTCTGTCCCCGGGCCGCAAGCTGTTGGTTTGGGTTCCGCCGCACCAGCTGGCCCGACCCGATATCCTGACTGCCATTCAGCCCGTCCAACGACACCACGCGACTATGTGTCGGAGGCTGGCCCGCACCGAAGTTTACACCGTCGAAAATGGGGGGATCGTACCCGCCCGTGTCGCCGCCCATCGCCGAAGGATCGTTCCAATCCATGTTCGCGTACGAGTCGGTCGTCGTCGTGCCTCCACCACCGCGAAATGGGTTCTGCTGAGCGATTGGCGACGTGCCGGGTGCACGCCGTTTCCTGCCGGACATTACGCAGAGGGAAGCGACGGGCCAAAAGTGCGTCCACGGGTCTTGCGAATCGCTTCGTCCGAGCTTTGCGCGGGATCGACGGAAGGCGCGGGGTGTTCGTTTTTGCACACTCCGTCACCGGGCACGAGGAAGGGGCAATCGCAGCTCGCAAGGAAGGAACGGGCAAAGTTTTGTATTCTGGCGGCAAGGCTTGCGGCCGCAGTTGCTCGACGCTCTGGACCGGTCAAACGCTTGTTTTGCCTGTTTTCCAAACACCTTTTCTCTCTGCTCGCACAAAGCCCTTTTCTTCTTCGCCGCGCAACTGCAAACTCGGGCTGGTCGAAGGGCGCGTTCTGGTTCGGTGTCAAGGCTGGCCTGGCTCGTCAACATCAACGTGGGCGGCTTGGAATCCTGCTCGCTCTCGTTCGCAGCGACAATCGAAAAGCCTCAAGGGCTCGGAGCGGTGAGTTCCTGGTGCATGGGCGTGAGAGGTGGGGAGGATCGTGGTCGTGGAAAGGCGAGCCGGAGAGCTGTTGCACGGCGATGCTCAAGCCCATGACATGAGTTCACTGCCCGCACCACATAAAGAAGTCGGTGAACCTAGTTTGTCCGCTTGCCGACCCCAGCTGGTCATGACTCGTGGCACAGTATCCTGGACCGCGACCCACTGCAACCTCCGTCACCATCTCGATTTTACCATGCAAAAGTCGATCGGGACGTCAAGTTGCAAAAAAATTTCTTTCTGGCATCTCTTGCGGTCGGTTGTCAACGATGCAAAGTTGGCACACCCTTGTCTTGGCCGAAGAGGGAGGAGCAAACTCGGCGCACATGACTGCTCTGGCACTATGTTTCTGGGTAATTTGTCTACAGCTCGCAAAAGTCAAACCAGAATGTCCACTCAATTCCGGCCGTCGTGACCATGGTCTCATGCCGGAATGTCGAGAACAGGGTTCCATTCTCACCATCCCACCCCTTCTACCGCTCGCTACTCTTCCCACCTCACCTGCCCGCCAGCCAGCCCCCGCTCCTCGTATATAGTACAGCTACAGTAGGTAGGTCAAGGGTACCCCAAACGTTTGCCATGTGAAGAAAGCTCGGCATCTTATTCCTTTCCCGAATCGCGCAATACTATGCATCAAGGTCTGGTCCGGCCTTCCCGCTCCTAGATCCTCCCTGCGGTGCCACCGACGTGCAGAGAGCCAAAAGCATGAGCCCAAGGCTTCGCCGGGAGAAAAAGACATCATACAAGAAGGGGGTGGTGGTAATGAAAAAGGAGTAGCTCAAATGCATCGTTCCAGAAATGATTATCCATGGTCGTCGTTCCATCCATACCGCGCTGTGCGGGGGTATGATGAAGCTAGAAATGCTGTAAATCATAAAGCTTGTTGTTGAATGGTGCGTCGTCACCGAGCGAAGACTTTCACCACGCCGTCGCCACCCGCTGAAACCACGAGGCGTCCATCTTGACTCCAGACGACGCTGCAGACGCCCTCGCCCCGCATGATACGATGTGCGGTGATTTCCTGCGTGCAAATGCGCTTGTCAAGGGACCAGAAACGGATCGAGGCGTCGTGTCCAGCTGAAACCGCTTCGCGGCCATCCTTGCTGATGGACAAAGAAGAGATGGCCGAAGGGTGGGCGCGCATGCTGTACGTGCATTGCCCTGTGCAAAGTCAGCGATCGCTCATGATATCGGCGGCTACCTCGGAACACATACCGGAGTTGGCATCGTAGAATCGGATGAACTGATCCTCGTGCCCGCTGATGATGACGCCTTCAACTCCACCTGCACTGTTTGAACCCGTTGGACCGTGAACGATGCCCTCTTCATCCGAGCCCCGACCAGAGTCTTGAGACGTGGCACTCTCTATGCCTTGTGACGTCGTGATGACAGAGGTAATGCCGGTTGCGGGCGTTCCATCGTACGTCTCGGAGCTGGCCATGCCTATCAACTCCTCGCCCGTCCGTGTGTCATAGACAAGAATCGAAGCATCGGAAAACGACACCACAAAGTTCTCACCGTTGAGGGAGAGTGGGGTGATGCAGGTTGGCGAAGCATGTGTTGCTCGTTCGATAGTATGCACGAGCATGTAGTGGAATGGAGTGGTGGTGGCAATGCTGGGCTGTGGTGAAGACGGGTAGTTCGATCCAGAGGTGACCGAGTGCCTTCGGCTTCCACCGATCCCGCGTCGAGAGCCTGACTGAGGCGATACCAATTGCGGAGGTGCGCTGACAGCCCAGATTTTGATGGTTCCATCAGCAGATCCCGACGCGAGCAGAACTCGGTCGGGACCGCCATAGTTGCTGCAGTCGGTGCCAAACACAGAAGCACAAGTCGCCGGGAGAACGCAGACTGTCCACACGGTGTCCGTGTGACCGTCAAGTGTGGCCTTTGGATCGACACGTCCTCTCTCCCAAACACGGACCGTGGCGTCTTGCCCTCCGGAGAAAATCCAACCATCACCCGACACTCTGCCACCCGTGGCAAATGAGGCAGTGGACGGACATGCCGCCAGAGAAGTGACTACTCCATCGTGACCGCGGTGCGACCAGTACGGAGAGATATCCAGGTCATTGCTCATGCTATGCTGATTGGCATAGCTTGCCGGGATTATCCACCTTTTAATCATACCGTCGTCGCCTGCCGTGCATATTTCAGGCTCCGTGGGACTGCCGCCTCCAGTGAAGATGACAGAGCGAACGACATCAAGATGTCCGCGAAGGGCAAACCGCACCTTGAAATTCTGCGGATCAGCCCGAGTGTTTTGACTGGTTGTGTCACGAGTGTCTCCCTGGCTTGATCGCCTTCGATGTAGATCCAGGCTTGTCTTCCGTTTTCCTCCTTGTCGTGGAGGTGACTTGGACGGTATATTGTTCGCGCTGGGGAATGTTTCGGTATCCGGCCTTCGGGGTGGCAGTGCCTCTTGTGACATGTCGGTCATCTGTTCCTCAAAGTTCCAGCTATCCGGGTCCTCGGTGGCTACTTGCATACTCCCTAAGCCTCCTTCTTCCCGATTTGGTATCGGACGGCCATGATTATCGAACGTATGCGTCACCTTCTCTACGTGTTCCTCCGGCACCGAAGCGAAGTTCTGAGGGGACTGAGCCTGAGGCGACTGGCCAAAAAAGTCCACCGGCGGCCCCGAGTGCGACGGCAGAGGAAGTTGACCGGATGTTTCCCGCGTCATTTGCGGGGCCTGGTGAAATTGATGCGGGTGGTGGCTGAAATTCTGCAGCTCCGCGGACGTAGGAATGTTGGGCGGTTGATGATTAGGCATTGATGAGTTTGGCATCGTAGGCAATTGAGACTGTAGCTTTTGACGATGCTGGTGAAGATAGAGTTCTTCCATAGCAGCCTCTCCATGGTTCAGAAAGCCAGACCCATTACCAAGATGCATGCCTGGCTGCGGAGCTGGTTGAGAAGGCGGAGTCAAAAGATAGGTGATTTCCTCGACGCATTTTGTAAGGTACAGTTTCGACTTCTCGCGCAAGCCGTCTCGGTCGGCTTCAGCTCGCTCGGACTCGGGGTCGACGTCGAGGAAAGAGTTGTGGTGCTTGTTCGACGCTGGGAGAGAAGTATAGTCAGCTTTGGATCATGGTGAGCGGCAAACGATTGACGGGCTTGAGCGCACGTTTCTTGGGTCCCATACCACCGACGGACGCTTTGCCCTTGTCCTTCTTATCGTCTGCTGCTGCTTGAGAGGCCGCCCCTGCTGCACCTGGCCTGTTCTTTGCCCGTTCATTCATCAATGCCAGTTCGAGCATGCGGATATGCTTGTTCAGCTGGTCGTTCAGCTTCTTTGCGCTCCGGACTTCGCCCTCTTGCTTCGCGATCTTCGCCTTCATCTCTGCGCGCTCGATGTCCCAGGCATTCCTTGCGCGCTCGTGGTTGTGCCATTCCAGCTGCAGAAAGCGCATAACGCCTGGGTTTCCCGTTAGCCCATGCCCCCTTCCGCGCGGCCATCAGAGCCGGTGCTTCTCACCCTGCAATGTGTACTCAGTCCCTGTCGGCGCACTGCCGTCTCCTCCGCCGCCCGCGCCGCCCGCATTCATGGCTGACGGCGACTGCCATGCCATGGCGCACCGTTTTTACGTGTGAATAATGTGTCGACAAGCAGTCCGCGAAGACTCACATGCGGAAGCGGCGGCGGCGTCGAAGAACGTGCTATCGGGGAGCGATGAATAGCTGGCCAAAACGAAGGGAGCTCGGTTGTTCTTTAGGGGTGCCCGGACACGGCGGTGAATGCGACGTCGCGGCGAGCTGCTGAGGGAGACACGGAAAGACAAAGGCCAGACAGTGCAAGGAACGGCGACAGCTGCACAGTTTCGCTGGCTGACGACGTAAAGGGAGCTGTCTTGTGAAATGGTGCCCATCTGGCAGGTTGCGAGCTAGTTCCCGGAATGGCTAGCCCGTGCTTGGCTGCACCCGCCCTACCAAACCAAACGTGAATGCCATTACCGAACGGCTCAACATTGTTGTATTACCGCCATTCGTCTTGTGCCATGTCCACACGGATCTGCACGCAGCTGCTACACGCTGACTAGGATGGCATTTCTGACGAATCCATTCAGAATCGTCTTGGCTGTGCCAATATGTCGATATATTCCCAACATCTTCGAAGGCCTCAACTCCAGTGGGAAGCAAGAGGTCCTGACACGAGAATGGCTACGGAGCTTTTCATAGCCCTCATCCCACGTCGATAATTTCCAGGTCATACATATCTGCGTGAAAGCGGACAATCTGTAAGTATAACACATGGCCTTGATTAACTCTTGCACATTCTAGGCTCTGCCTCCCAGGAGTGCCTTCATGAAACGGGACGATTGTCCCAATCAGACACAGAGTATGTACACTTCCTTTCCCAGCTGGAGTCCAAAAAACCATTTCGCGTGAGTAGGTTGCACCCTTTCCCACTCATTTTCAGACACTGTCAAGCATCCCTCCCTTCTTGGGTTGGATGGTAGTCCCTACGTGGAATCCTACTCCGAGAAAATCTTGTCTTTCTTTTCACTCGATCTTCTCCTTCGTTTCGTTTAGCGACCCATTTCCCTCATTTTCACTTGTCACTTTGTTGGTTCCTTTTCTTTCCAAGCCAGACTTGCGACGTGGATTTACACCATCTACGGCCTCACGAAACCGTTCCGATCCTCTCCCAGACCACCATGACACGGAATTCGTTTTCAGTTTGCCGGCCAAAAAGAGGTTCTGCCACAATTTCGACGACGCACTACTTTCTGTTGGCACTCAGCACGGGAGCGTTGCCAAGACTCATGCACGATCGCTGCTTCTGCCTGAAAACTCCAACCACGCGAAAGA
This sequence comes from Corynespora olivacea, assembly GCA_019202945.1. Taxonomy (NCBI): domain Eukaryota; kingdom Fungi; phylum Ascomycota; class Dothideomycetes; order Pleosporales; family Corynesporascaceae; genus Corynespora; species Corynespora olivacea. Next base: position 77,426 of record JAGQEM010000056.1, read on the forward strand.
TGGGACGAAAAGGATAAAAATCGGCTTCCCGCTCCGGAATGCAAACGAAAACACTCGAGACCCATCATCCATCAATACCACTTGAGACGCCGTTCGCCAAGCATCTCACGTGCCAACTCTTCCCAGTGGATTGCTCCTATCCGGCCTAGCGCGTTATCGAGGACTTCTCATCATAACATTCCGTTCGCTCGCACCCCCCAGCCACCCCACCGACCACCGCACCCACAACATCGAACGCGACACGAAACCTAGGCAACCCGGTCGCGCACCCCTATTCATAAGAACGACACCATCAACCGACCGCGATAATCCCAACAAACATGCCTGGCGGTAAAGGTACGCGCCCGACTCCGCAGCACAGGGATGCCCAAGACGTGAAGCTCACAGTGCGGATATAGGAAAAACCGGTGGCAAGACAGGTGGAAAGGGTGACTCGCACGCCAAAACTACAAAGTCGCACTCTGCAAAGGCCGGCCTTCAGGTAAGCAATTCCTTCTGGGATGCGCCCCTCGTTGTCATGTTCATGACTGGACACCCCGCGACAAGTTCTTCCACAACAACAACGCGCTGACGCGATACGTTGTTTCCAGTTCCCCTGCGGTCGCATAAAGCGTCACCTCCGAACCATCACCCGCCAAAAGACGCGCATCGGCGCCAAAGCCTCCATCTACCTGACCGCCGTCCTCGAATACCTGACTGCCGAAGTGCTCGAACTGGCAGGCAACGCAGCCAAGGATCTCAAAGTCAAGCGCATCACGCCACGTCACCTGCAGCTCGCTATCCGCGGTGATGAGGAACTCGATACGTTGATCAAGGCCACCATCGCGTTTGGTGGTGTCTTGCCGCACATCAACCGCGCGTTGCTACTCAAGGTCGAGCAAAAGAAGAAGGGCCTACCGAAAGAGGTGTAGATGGGGGTTGTTACCATGACGCGCAAGAGCGCGTTTGTATGTGGTAATGGGGAGAGCAAAGATCGGTGCGCGACGGCGAGAGGGCGAGCCAAGCATCAGCGGCCGGCAAGGAAATGCGCTGCTTTTTCCAATCCCTGCAGACCTGATACCCAAACGGTTGGATTAGTGCCAGAATGGATGTTTTCTTTTTCTACCCATGGTCCCAGGCAACCGCACCACTCTCCCCTCCCTCTCCATGGAAAACACAACAGCCGAGGGGGCGCCGGCGGCACGTGGCCATATCAGAACCTTGCGTCATGGCAAGAAGGGAGGCCGATGTGGGAAAGCCAAGGGCGTGTGTCTGTCTGTCTTACCATTTTCTTTTACCTGTCAGGCGTGTGGAAGGGTTCCGGTGGGTGTTGGGGGGGTTTTCCGTAGTCTTTAGTCGGGCTTCCACCATTATATGTAGCAACAACACAACAATAGCAGCAACAGCAACAACAGCAACAATAACAACAACAACAGAGTTTTCCTTCTCTCGAGATGGGCGTGTGTACGACCTTGATGCAAATGTGATGGCGAGGTGGAATGCTTGGCTTGTGGTATAATCCGTAGACGAGAATGAACAGGGGGTGGTGGCGTGACTTGTCAAAGCGAAGAATAGATGTGAGATCTCCAATTCCAGTATAGGTCAAGGGTGAGCTCGGCTGAAAACGCGTCACACAGGGTCCTCACGTATCGAGAGGAACCCACGTCACATTGCAACTCTCGTCTTACCCATACATGGACGTGGCGAAGTGATAGATAGCGGTGACGGCACCGTTGTATTGAGAATTGCCTCATTAAAATACACTACGCAAGTAAATATCCGCCTCTCCATCCAAGCAACGGTCACTCCATATCCAGCCTATCCAATCCATTCTTTCCTTCAGATGACCAGTAGAAAACAGGGAGACTTCAAGAAACCGAAACAACGCCCAGAGGACATGTATGATATAGTATTAAAGCGCCGGCCGTCTCGTATATGCAGGCTGCGGAGGCGGTAAAAAGGATGAAAAAAACCAAAGATGGAACGGCAACAACGAATCGATAAACAACACCGTGCAATGATCCTAGGCGTGAGAGAGAGAGAGAGAGAGAGAGAGAGAGAGAGATGGAGAGAGTTGTGAAGTACAGAACGCAGCAAACGGGTTAATCGTGACGCGAAGGGAGTAGTCGACAGTCGAATCGTGAGTCATGTGGTTGCCCACTTAGCGCGCTCTATCTTTGATCGATATTCGTGTGCAAGGGCGGCCATGTTACGTTGGCGTCGAAGGAGTCGCCGTGAACAAGGTATGTCGTCGTTGTAGGTCGTTGAGTATAGGGGTCGTCATCTCGTCGAAGTGTGCTCAGGTGCGTTGAGAGAATCGAATGGAAGAAGCAAAATTAGAAGCATACGAGATTTTGCGCCCCATGCAGACAAATCAGCAAATGTAATACAATTCTGATCCAAGAAAGAAAATTGGCAGAAAACAACAGCAGAGAACCAATATATCCAGGAAATGCTTTTTCAGAACCCAAATCGAAAATGCGAGATCAGGAGCCCGAGCCCCGGCGGTTGTAGTCTCTACTGTCGTAGCGTCATTCGTCGTATACGTCGTGAGAGTTAGATAATCCAGAGTTGGGCCAAGGATTGTGAAGGCCGTAAATGTCATCATCTCTCGTTCAAATTTCTTCCACACCACGAGTGGAGTAGACGCGCGTGGCCTCCCAATTTTGGAAGTACTCACTGTCCAACAAGGATCTCAACGTTGGATTGCGACGACAGTTCATCGCTGCCGCGACCCTGATGACCATTTTGCCTGGGGCGGCTGAAACCTGTCCCACGCTCAGGAAGAGGTCCTCGAGGTTGCCTGGAAGGGCGATCATCGTAAGTATTGCCACCAAAAGTTCGATGACCACCAATGGGTCCAGGGTTGTCCCAAGAGGTCATCTGCCGCAGCGAACGTGGGCTGCCCCCTTGCCCAAACCCGGAACCGATCTGCATACGACCAAGCTCTCGCTCCAGGAGGCCTTCATCGCGTTGAGACATGGAGCTGGTTGTTGGCGTGCCATTCGGGTTCGTCGAGGTGCCACCGACAAAGGACAGACCATCGAGGTTTGGCGCACCCAGACGACCGATGGGGTGGCTTGCAGTGGAGGGTGCAGGCGAAGGCGTATACGATCGTAGATCAGCATAGGACTTGGCCGCCCGCAGATTAGGCGCCGCAGCCAATCCACCGGGTGAGTCCGGGAAGCCTAGCAATCCCGTGGCCTGCCTTCCAAAGGCATTGTAGAAGCCTTCGGATGCGCGAACATCGCTGAAATCCGTGGTTGCGGCACGGTTGAGACCACGGCGAGGCTGCTCGGTAGCGTGATTTGAAGACAGCTGGGGCATCGGGGGGCTGAGGCCCTGATTGCCTTGCACCTTGAACACATGCAGCTGGCGCTGAGTGCTGTCACCCCTCGACGTGTGATGGAGGCCCAGCGTATGCGACAGGGTGTGCACGATGCGTCGCTGAGAAGGGGACAACGAGGATGGGAACGTCATGCTGTCGCGATCAGGTGCCTCCTTGAAAATCAACAGCTGCGAGTAGAATTGCAGTGCCTGTGGATCGTTGAGATCCACCTCTACGAGCGGATTAGTCGGGGAACGTTCGGCTTCAGGCACGCCCCACATACCAGGCTTCTGGGATCGCATCCCCGAGACTGGAGACGGTGAGGTCGCAGGCATGTGAGAGGCCAAAGAGCTGTACGACTGTTGGGTTTGGAGGGTGCCTGGTACGGGGCGGTGCTGCTCCTCCAACTGACCACGGCGCTCGCGTTTCTCGCGCTCGATCCGTTCACGCTCAGCCAGCGGCAGCATCTTCTTGTATTCGACCCTCAATTTTCGGCCGTGGAGTTCAAAGTGGTTCATGGCCTCGATGACCTGGGCCGTCTCCTCGGCCGTGGTAAAGTTGGCGAAAGCCAGACCGCGGAAGACGCCATTGTCGAAATGGTAGTTGAAGGCATACGGCAGCGGCAGGCGCAGGTCGGTCATCAGCTGCACCAGCTGTTCCTTCTTCACCGCGAAGGGTATGTTCTTGATGACGATGGCCGTCGGGATGAGTTCTTCGTCGACGTCGTGCTGGAACTGGCTCTGGTGCATGCTGTTGTTGAGGAGCGAGTTGTGGTGAGCATTCCCCAGGCCAGGCAGAGCGAAGGTCGGAAGGTTCTGTTGCGGCTCCATCCATCCCTGACATGATCAGCACAAAACTTGTTGATAGGGGGGGGGGAGGAGCAGCATCACTCACACTAGGCAGCTGGCTTCGGCCACCGCGTCCTCCCTGCTGCTTCATGCGAGAGGCAGCACCCAGCGAGCCGAGGGGGTTTTGGCCAAAGGCGCTCGAGTTCCACGCCGGCGTGCCCATGTCGTAGTTGTATGCAGAGTGGATGGTCTGGTTCAGACGCTCGTAGTTGCGCGGCTGTTCGTAGCCACGGGCGTGGTCCTCTGCCGTGTACAGACCGCCTGGGGGCAGCTGGCCGTATGCGTCGAACTGCCGCGAGGGCTGGCGGTGAAGAGTCTGCGGCTGGTGGCGATGCGAGCCCGGCGACCTCGACGAGGGCGCGTCGTATGCGTTGTACATTGTGAGTTTGGGGGGGGGGAGGGGGGATGGGAGAGAAGGGAGCTGGTGTGTTGTCGGGGGGAAAAAAATAACCGGCCGTCAGGTCCCAGGGTCGATTTTAGTACAGTCGCCGCCAAGGCGGAGGATCAGACGAAGGGACTCGTCAAGCGGGCGACACCTCGACGACGGCAAGCGAAATAGGGGAGGGCGAGAGCGCGGGTGGGTAGGCACGACGGCGAGAGCAGAGACTCCCAAGGGCCAGGGGGGCTGGCGGGCCCAGCTCCTTTCTCCTTTTCTCCTTTCTCGTGGGTAATGAACCGCAGCCGCTACGCGGTGGGTCGCAGTCCGGGCGGGCCGCCGCGACGTCAGGCGGGAGGCGAGGGGGGCGGGCGAGGGCAGGAAACGACGGGACGACTTGCTCGCGCTGGCGGCGGCGCAGGAGGCGGCAGAGGCGAATGCTCGCGGGCGTGGTGTGAAGGCGGGCGGGTGTGTGGAGAGCGAAAACAGCGCAGGGCCGTCCTTCAGCCTTAGCGGCGGGGGATGTCAGAATGGGTGCCCGGTAACGGGTACACAGCACAGCTAAACAGCGCCAGACACAGCACAACACAACACAACACAGCACAGCCCTCACACGACCGGTACCCCTGGCTTCGCTGCACATGACAAGAGGGGACAGGTGTCAGCGCTGCAGACCGCGTCCGAGTCACGCAGAAGGTTTGCATCTGCCCTTCATTGGCTCTCGTGCACCGTGTCTCTCGTCCTTGCCCCCTATCAATAAAAGCCTCTGCAAGGCCGTGCTATGTGCTATCTACGTATGTACTATGTAGGATGGCCTCACTTCCCAGTCTGCCGTTTGGATCCTGTACCTATGGTACCGTAGCCCTCTGCCGCCCCCCGGAGACGTTCCGCTGGCGAACCCTCGGCCGTGCCATTCATTCACCACAGCTGGCGGGCCGCAGCCGGCGCGTCCTTTTATTGGTTCACCGCATCATCACCTTGCCACCGGGAATCTTCCTCTTTCATGTTTCATCTTCCATCTTCCATCTTCCATCTTCCATCTTCCATCTTCCATCTTTCATCTTTCATCTTTCATCCTTCGTCGGAGCCTGGCCTGGCGCCGCTCCGAGGACTCCCCGCGACCCGTTCGAGGTGGTGGTGTTGGAGAATGGCGCCGTGTCGTCTGTAACAGGCATCCAGATGCACTTCACGCTGATTGCTCGCCGTTGAACGCTACTGCGAGAGGCTACCACGACGTCACATCTACCATGTATACTCAACCACCACCTGCACATGCGCACCGAACTGGTCACCATGCGCGACAGAGAGGAGGGGGGGTTGCACGGCAGCTGGATGCGTTTCACCCGAGGATGGGTTGCTTGCGTCGTGCCATCTCAGGCCACCCGCCGTGTACCACCGCATCTGCTTTCCGGCGGGCGGGAGCCGTGCGAAGAGATCCGCAAACTCGCAGCAGTCTCCGGTCAGCTGACCTAGCCGACTACGCTTTGCACCTAATTCGTCCAATGAAAGATCAAGGGACTGCGAGTCACCTAGTCTGTGTAACTTTGCCCTGGTCCATATCGATCGGGTGCGCGTACATTACGTTGCTGTCCTACCCCCAACTGTGTCTCTTGCGTGGTCGTGGAGCGCTTGAATTGATTGCAAGGAGATACTCGGTAAGCCTACCGCAAAACTTCGACCGTGTTACATGGCCCAGCTTTCTGAACTCGCTCTCTGCAGCGCTGGTGCTTGGTGCTGCTCAATCGTCCAGATCTGGCCATCGCGACCATTCCGTCTCTCCAACTTTGCGGAACTCGGCGCCAGCCCCGAACTGTCCGTCTCGTTCCCAAGCCCGCATCGTCTCGGTGTCATAAGGACCGTTGACGTCTCCCTCGGCCGCAGTCAACCAATGGAACTCCCACTGTACCTGGGGAGGATTCGGGTGTTTCCAGTCCTCGCCCGTCTCGCGCTTGTATTGCCGCATAATCACTTCGCGGGGAAGCTCGTAGATGTCCTCCACTCCACGATCCGACAACCGGCTTGCACTTTCGGTAATGGCGTCGATGGCTTCTTTTGCCTTGGCCGCCTCGGCTGCGTTGGTTGCATTGGGTTCAATATCCATTTCCTGCGCCTTCTTCCTCTTGGTCACGGTAGGCTTTTTCTTGGGCACCGCTTTGCCGTGTCGCACAAGCGCTTCCATGGGCGTTTCTCCCACCTCAAGGTGCAGTATCATCGAAGATAGAACGTCACTGGTGATGATGGCGTCTTCTTCCCGTTCACGCTGTTTTCGCTGTTCCTCAATCTTATCGTGCTCTTCCTTCGCTCGCCTGATGTCCTTCTTCGATATACCGTCGAGCCAGGCATCTTGCACAGCTTCCGGGTCGAACGCTTTCCGGACGTAGTTGCCCGCTTCATCGAATCGGCCCTCTTCCTGCTCTTCCTTCATGTTGAAAGCATCCAACTTCGGCGCGTGCTTTTTCTTGCCCCCAGCACCAAGTTCTTCGTCCATGTCTTCATCTATCATATCACGCTGCTCGTCGTCACTCTCGCTGCTGCTGTCGTCGTCCTTCGCCTTCGCCTTTCCCTTCGCTTCCGTTTTCGACCCAGGCCCAAAATCCACGGCGACGTGGCCTCCTGATTTGCTCGCATCCTCCTGACCTACTATCTCATCGATGTTTAGGAATCGGAGTTTCTTGCCCTTTTTGTCACCCAGCCGCGTGTCGTCCTGGTCATCGTCCTTGTCGTCTTCGGCAAACATGTCATCATCGTCATCTTCGTCATCATCCTTGGCTGGGGCTTCCTTCTTGTTCCTCGCTTCTGCTCGGGCGTCAAAGTTTTCCGTAGAGCTGTCAGAGTCGTAGCCATCCACGTTCACAGCGTTGCGCTTCACCCCAGCGCCCTTCCCTATCACGTCGGCTTCGAGCGTCGGATCTTCTTCATCGTCATTGTCCGGTGCAAGCGTAGATGGATTTCGCGGGTCGAATCGCGGTTTCTTTGCGGAGGGCGCGTCCGAGTCCAGGTGGTGAGTGCGAGCGAAGTGGTCTCCGGCGCGCTTAGGACGGGCAGCGGAGAAGCTGCTGGACGGGCCTGCCATATTGTGCGCCTACTTCTACTGTGTCGCAAGATGGACTCGGTGTTGGGAGGCGGAAGCAGCGTGACGTCGACTGGTGGAAGTTTGGTGAGCTTGAAGCTTCAACCAATGAGGTGTAAATCCGTTCCGATGCAGCAGAGCCGGTGATTCCGGCCTACCGTAGTGTTACCTAGCATCCTTCCCATCGTCATATTCACTGTCCTTGAGCATCGTCACAACCTAAACCTGCAAAAGCGTCTCCTACCAAGGCAACACTTGCAGGACATCACAGCGCGCCACGTGCAACTGTCTTTCACCAGGCAGGATTGCACTTGCTTCTTACGGAGCCACCACCATGGTAAGAGCCACCCCCGCCACAGGTCCCTTCGCAACAGTCCCTCCTGATTCTCTCCCCATCCTTGAAAGCACCTCGCTCACAGGGATTGCCAAGTTCAACCCCAACAACTTCTACGACGAAACGGATCCGATGGCCATGTATCAGCAACATGCGCTGCGCCGCGGTGGCCCACCCCGACGCTTCGACGAGTACTTCCGCTGCTACCCCATCGCCATGCTGCCTGGCCCGGACCGGGTCGAGGCGAACCACGGCGGCAAGGTCTTCCTGCCCCCCAGCGCGCTGGACAAGCTTACGAGGCTGCACATCACATATCCTATGCTCTTTGAGCTCATCAACGGCGCAGCAGATGGCAAGAAGACGCATGCTGGTGTGCTGGAGTTCATTGCGGAAGAGGGCAAGATCTACCTTCCCTACTGGATCATGCAGACACTCAAGCTAGACCCCGGCGATCTCCTGCAAGTCAAATCGACTGACATTCCTCTTGGTTCCTTCATCAAGCTGCAGCCGCAAGACACTTCCTTCCTCGACATCTCAGACCCCAAGGCCGTCCTCGAAAACGCCTTCCGCAACTTCTCGTGTCTTACCAAAGGCGACATCTTCACATTCGGCTACAACGACGATGTATACAGCATTGCCGTTCTTGAGACCAAGCCCGCACACGCAAGCAACGCAATATGCACCATCGAGACCGACTTGTCTGTCGACTTTGCACCGCCGATCGGATACGAGGAGCCGAAACGTACAAGTGGGACAAGCACACCGCGCAGTGGCAAGGGCGTCATGGCCGGCAAGGGAGGAACGCTTCATTCTCATGGTTCCATGGCGCAGGCCATCAACTACGCCGCCATCGCACCTTCAGCAACAAGTGCTGCGGCAGGCGCCAAAGCAACTTCGTCTCACTTTTTATCATCCGGTCACAAGCTGAGCTCCAAGAAGGGCAGCAAGGCACCGACGCCGCAAGCTTCAACCCCGGTTGCTGGTCAGTCAACAAACCCGCCCCCAACGGTCCGCAGGACGAACGGCCCGCAACCGCTGCGGTTGCCGCCCGGCAAACTGTTCTTTGGGTACGAGATCAAGCCGGTCAAGAAGGAGGGTGATGTGCAAGACGACAATTCTACAAACTTCGAGGGCCAGGGTCAAACACTCCGGAAGAAGAAAGGAGACAAATGAATTGCTGGATGGCTCGTGGCCACTGAATGAGAAACGACCAATAATGTTTGGCGATAGAGAGGCAACAAGCATTTCGAGGCATTTGTTGGCGCTGGGATGAGGTTTGGACTGGCAGGCGCTTGGAGTTTGCGGCAGGATTCTAAATCTTGAAGGAATAGGAACATAAAACATATCAGAAGATTGATATAGCCAGAATGCAAGTGTTCCACATGAACTTGATACAGGGCAGCCATGGTATCGACATATCACTTTTCAAAAAGCAGCATATCTAGATCTTCGCCAATCCAGAATATTCACACTGGGAACAGTGCTCGGAAACTATATCTCATTGATCGGGCTCCGACAAGCAAGCCCTCCTCGCAGTCAAAGGTGTGCATTCTATCTCATGATCCATATGACGGGCGCCTTTGGAAGCACCAGTCCTTGACTGCATAAGCAAAATGGAATCCATGAACCGCCATGATCCTCACGCTCAAACTCTGTGCCAAGTAGCAAAAGTCTCTTCAACGTCTCCCGCACGCCATCAAATACCATCAGACATGTCCTCCTTGACCAAGCCACCGACCACGTTCTTCGTAGGACCATCCTCATCAACAACCTCATCCTTGGTCTTCGCAGCGCTCTTCTTGACCCTGACCTTCTTGGTCGGCGTCTCAAGCTGCCCTTCCCTATTCGCACCCTCGTCGTCGGCACCCCGTTTCTTGCCCTTGGGAGTCGCGTTGGGGATAGCCTTGCTGCCGCCCTCGGGAACGGACAAGCCATGCTGGGTGCAAATGTCGCGTCCGTCGCGCTTCAGTTTGAGAACCCTCTGGTAGATGCCGTTGTAGTTGCAACCCGCTGCATGAACGGGGTCAGAGAAAGACGGGATGATGCCGAGAAGGGGAGGAAAGAAGATACGTACCGGGGAGGGCCTTGATGAACTCATCGTAGTCGGAGCGAGAGAGCGTGGCGCGGGTGAGGCAGAGGAGGAGGACCTGGAATGGGGTTGGATGGGGGCGTGAGGGGGAAGAATCGAAGGGGGACTTACCCGACGCTCGTTCTCGGGGGTCCAACTGAACTTCTGATCTGAGGGTTAGTTCTGGTCATTGAAGAACGCCTGGAGAACGGGTACCTGATCGGGATCGGGATTGGCGGCGCTCGTGGCAGCGGTAGCTTTCTTGGGAGGCATGGTGAGGAAGCGGTTGCAGTAAGGAGGTATGTGCAGATTGACAATACGTGGCGGAGAGAGGAGTGGATTGTGGTAGAAGAGAAAGGTCGTGGACGGGGAAGTGGATATTTATGGGCGGTGGGTTGGCGTTGAATGGGTGACGATGGAAGTGGGTGACGATGAAAGTGTTGGTGAAGGTGAGGGCTTAGATTTAGCTTGAAAGACGATTAGGAAGAGAAGATGAGAGCAGACCTGTTGTTCTTAATGTCTTGGAATTGGCAGCGAAGTGGCGATGGAAGTCTCGCGTATCTTGGTCCACTCAAGGTGATGATTTCCAGTACTATGAGTTTATACCTGTTGAAGAAGCAACGAGTCCTCTCAGTATGATCGATTGTCTCATGACATAGCAATATGGGTCACAATACCACCTATGCTATTGGTGGTGTCTCATGGCAAAGTAATAAACGAGGCACTTCTGCAATTCCTTGACATTGATGCTGGGGTTTTGTCCATGTTGCCTGACGAGTCGCTTCGAGTGGACCTACCACGGCCACTGCTTCCCATAGCGCTGCAAAAAATGATTGACCTCCCCGTCTCTCTTGCCCTCCACAGTCTCCAGAATCCCCTGAGCGCTCGTCTCGCTGCTCTCCGCCCCATTCTCCTCCCTCCACTTCCGTTGATCCGTTCCCGCCAAATCCGTTGCTGGCATATCCGTAATCACGAACCCTGGGCAGTACGCCCAGACCTTGAAGCCGTGCTCCCGGTAATTGAACGATTGGCACACGGACAGCATGTTCAATGCCGACTTGGACATGCGGTACGGGTCGGCTTGAGTGGTGTAGAAGGGATCCGTAGGGTCAACGCGCAAGCCAATGCTGCCGAGGCAGGAGCTGACATTGATAACACGGGGGTCTTTCGATTTCTTAAGTAGCGGCGCGAGGGCATCGGTCAGGATGGCGGGGCCAAACACGTTCGTCTCGAAGGTCTGGTGCAGGGAGTCGCGCGTCGCGGGCCCCGAGCTGGCAATGCCAGCGTTGTTGACGAGGACGTCGAGTACCAAATTCGTCCTCGACGCTCTTCGCCGCTGCGAAGATGCTGTCATCCGAGTTGACATCGAGCTGTTGGAAGCTCAGCGTACCCTTGGGCTTATGCGCCTGGAGCTTCTCGAGCGCCTTGAGACCTCTCTCCTTGTTGCGCGCTGCGACGATCACGTGGTTGTTTGCAGATGCGTCGGCCAGGTACGCTGCTGAGTCGTAGCCGATGCCGTTGTTCGCACCGGTTATGAGGATGATGCGTTTGTCTGAAGCCATGTCGACGGTCCTTCTCTTCCAGAGACGTATTCCTTCAACTTGGGGAAAAGAAATTGGTTATTCTTTTGGTTGCGAGGTCGAGATGACCCATGAGAAGAAGATCCAGTTTCGATTTGGCACAGCACCGTGGCCCTTTTATACAATTCATCGTCCTTCATCCTGAGTAGGCACTCGAATTGCTAAGCATACACATCGAGACCCTGCTATGTACCTACTGGGAGCGGAAGTTCACGAAACGAGCAGCCTTGGTGTTTTTGGTCGAACGAGAAGCCCAATGAGAAAGGGAGCGGAGTGATCGAAATTCCGCATCATGTAAGCAGGCGACTTCCAAGTCTGTTTCGGCTGCGATATCGACGTGCCTGATGGCCTTAATCTTGAGCTGCCAACGTACATACTGTCGTTCGTTTCTGACATTGGGTCGTTCTTATCCGTTGATGTATTACCTGTTTTGTATGATTGAGTCGTTCTTCGTGTCGACCGAGTTTGTCTATCCTGTCTGTACTGTGCAAATTCCTGATCTATACCCCCATTAGAATACTGATGACTGTTCGGCAGGACTAAAATTGGACTACAATGAACCAAAGGCGCTGTCGCCAATGCGACGAGGTCCAGTACCCATTTGCGCTGACCGTCTGTCGCCCCGAATCCGGACCTTACGACCGTTACAATCAAATTAGCAGCTGCCTGTCGATCAAATTCACTGGGCGTATCAATGTACATCATAAAAAAGAGTTCGTACGAAGGAGACGGACATGCAAGGTACCGACACTGTACGGCTGAGTATTTATGATGCCTAGCGGCTTAGGTAGTGGGGCTGAAGGTGAAGCGGGTCTCCCTCTATCCGACGCATCCAACATCAACGTCCATCCTTCAGCGCCTATGTTGACACCTTCTCTGCGGTCACCTCCTGCACTTCGTATACAAGCGTGGTATAATCGGTTACCCATCCATTCCACGGGATTCCGAAGCTTCGGTCCAGACATTACCAGAAGACTTCTCCAAGCGGCTTCTTCGGACGAGAGCATTTCAGCTGGCCCCATGACGTATTCCTTAGAGATTATCGACATGGGATGAGAGCAGGGCTTTGTGAATCAGCGTAAGCTCTAATAACAGTTCTACCAAACCAGAGGCTATATCATGGCCCAGTAATCGCCCCGCCGCACGGCTGTCCTGTTCGTAAAACATCGTTCCGGATGACGATTTGTCTTTGAGTTTCGCACTATGGATGCGGAATGCCAGTATTCTCATCCTTCATGACCAGTGTTGCTTGGGGCGGTTTGTAGAATTGCTGTCTTCTACGTTGATAGGGTGTTGAGCAGCTTGCGTGAAAATTAAGTACACTTGGTGATGGTCGAGTTTCGGACTTCTCGCCCTCATAAGTGAAATGGAGTATGGGCTTCGCGTGAGTCACCAGAGCATACACTGCCTGTCTGTCTCATAAGTGCCGCGCGTACGCCTCTTACAGCTCTTCAAAAATACCATCACGCCTCATTTCTGTCAGCTCCCCTTAGCCTAGTTTTCGGTCAACGTGTCACTTTCTTTTCTTTTCAAGCTTCATCCGAGCCGGCGCTACCATTGACCGCTGGACCGACAACACCATCTTACCAACAATATCAGACGTCAAAGATCATGTGCTTGCGGGTTGTGGAGGTGTTCGCCGTCTGCGGATGTACATACCATGTGCACTCTGTCGATCCTTGCTCGAGCTACGGAAGGCACCCTGTGACGGAGAAGACGGTATACGTCGGGTCGAGCTGCAACAAGCATAGTTAATAAGAGAAGGAACTTCGAGTGGAAGACCATTGCGAGCGGCCTGTCTTCGGTTGATTTGGATGGGGTGTGTACATCGGACAAGATACGCTGGGGACGACTCGAACCAGATAATGGATGACCAATGTCAAGATGCCGGCGAATCGACCCCAGGACACAAACGACGTTGCGGGTTTGTCGTAACCAAATACTATTGGAGGGATGCTGGCTAATGGAGTCTCAGCGTGCCCCTCGAAGCCCCCAACGGACACCAACGACCCTGTAGATGCGTCAATCAGCAGCCCATAGGAAGCAGCCTCATTCGCCTTTTCTTGAGTCACATCCTTTGTGGTCGTTATATCTGCTTTGAGATGGGAAGGGGTCAGAATGGTCAGAAGTATACAACATTTGGAGGAAACATACGAGACCGAGGACAAGCAGCCTGAAGATTGTTTCAAGGGCTGGCCTATCACTGCATCATCAAATAGGCAGATGGTGTTCCGTGTTCGATATGCAGGTTCTCGGTTTCGTTCCCAATCAAGCATTACTATGTAGGATATTGCGATGGCGGCCGGGCCGTGAGTTTCGCCGATGCCAAGTGACTAGCCCATGCCGGAATCCCTGCACGCTAAAGATCAATTTTCCTTCCATGTTGAAAACTCTCCAGAGCTACCGCAAACTGCACCAGCACCACCCACACCCACGTACGCGATGTCTCTCGTAGTCTCCAATCCGGACGCGTACGTCATTAAGCCAGAATCAGTCGCGCCAGTGATTGACACCAGCGACTGGCCGCTTCTTCTCAAGAACTACAGTGACTGTACGTCGCCCTGGAAAGAGGTCGGAAGCTCATACTGATGCGGGAGCAGTGCTTGTTCGAACTGCGCATTACACCCCGATTCCCGCAGGCTGCGCGCCGCTCGCTCGCGACCTCAAGCAATATGTTAGCTCGGGAGTGATCAATCTCGACAAGCCCTCCAACCCCTCCAGCCACGAAGTCGTCGCTTGGATCAAGAGAATTTTAAGGTACTCCGGGACAGAACACCCGCTCTTATGGCGAGAGACTGACTTGCAACCAGGGTAGAGAAGACTGGCCACAGCGGAACCCTCGACCCCAAAGTCACTGGGTGTCTGATTGTCTGCATCGACCGCGCAACTCGCCTGGTCAAGTCCCAGCAGGGAGCTGGAAAAGAATACGTCTGCGTCATTCGTCTACACGAGAAGCTGCCCAATGGTGAAGCCCAATTCGCCCGCGCCCTCGAGACCCTTACTGGAGCTCTGTTCCAGCGACCCCCGCTCATCTCTGCTGTGAAGCGACAGCTTCGTATCCGTACCATCCACGAGAGCAAGCTCTATGAGTTCGACAATGAGAGGCAGCTCGGTGTCTTCTGGGTCAGCTGCGAGGCGGGTACATACATCCGTACCCTTTGCGTGCATCTCGGTCTTTTGCTCGGTGTCGGCGCCCACATGCAGGAGCTCCGACGAGTGAGGAGTGGAGCCATGGACGAGACGAAAGACATGGTCACTCTTCATGACGTTCTTGATGCGCAATGGATGAACGACAACAACCGCGATGAGGAGTATCTCCGTTACGTCATCTCGCCCCTGGAGACACTCTTGACGAGCTACAAGAGGATCGTTGTCAAGGACAGCACAGTCAACGCTATCTGCTATGGGGCGAAGCTTATGATTCCCGGTCTTCTCCGGTTTGGTACGTTTGGTGCTACCTCAATTGCTTCGTCTACTAACTGTTTTCACAGAAAAGGGCATTGAGCTTCATGAGGAGATTGTGCTCATGACCACGAAGGGAGAGGCTATTGCGCTTGCCTACGCCCAGATGTCAGCCGTTGAGATGTCTTCGTGCGATCACGGTGTTGTTGCCAGGATCAAGCGTGTCATCATGGAGCGTGACTTGTACCCGCGGCGATGGGGCTTGGGTCCTGTTGCAACGGAGAAGAAGAAGATGAAGGAGAACGGAACTCTTGACGTGAGTCGCTACTTTTCCCCGATTTGGTTCTGCGTTTGCTGATCATGTTCAGAAATTTGGACGGACAAATGAGAAGACGCCTGCGCAATGGCAGGCGGGCTACAAGGACTTCAGCGCACCTGCTGAAGCGTCTGGCACCACCGTGGCGGAGACAACCTCTGCTGCAGACGTTCTTGCGGCGCCTGCCATCCCACCCACTGGCGCTACCGCAGAGGAGCAAGCAGATGCAGGCGCCGAGATCGAGGCCGCCCAGTCCAAGAAGCGCAAGAATCGCGATGATGAAGCTCCCGAGGACAAGGCCGAACGGAAGAAGAAGAAGGCGGAGAAGAAGGAGAAGAAGGAGAGGAGAAAATCCGACAAGGCCCTAAAGAAAGCTGCCGAGGCATCGGACTCTGACTAGATCTGTACGGTAAGATTGACAAACAAACAACTCGGCTGAGCTGTCTTCTGTGCGTCGCAAGCTTGTATGCGGTTTGCGGACAGGCTATTTTCCTTCGTTGTTCCTCCTTGTAGCATACGACAGCGTGTCGAATCAGGCGTTCTATGGTTGGCATGGGGGAGTTCGGTGCAGTCCGGTTTTTTGTTGCCAGTGCAGGGGTCTCGGATCTGGTGCTGAAGAGCAAAACGGCGAGTTTCCATGAATATCGATGTAAAAGTCCACATGCGGAGCTGAAGGAGTGCAAAAGGAACAGGTCGATAGCGTAGAGAAGTGTCGATATGCCCCCAACGCGTGTCAATTGCACTTTGTTCGTGGCGATGGAAGCTTCTCGAAGCTTCTCTGGCGGTGACGTCTTTGGCGTAGCGTCAGGATCTGCCGGCGTGTGCGCCGAACGGTGGGGAAGCCTCTCGTACCCTCTGGCATTAAAGACGCAGCCTCCTTGCACCTCACACGGCCAAACAAAACCTCGAATACACACACAAAGCTCGCAGTCTTTATCTCTTCCATTCATCATAATGGTTGCAGAGACCAAGTTGTACGATTCATTGGGTATGTCTGCTCCACCGCTCCACTGCCCCTCCCCCTCCGACGACCAGCCTCGTAGCCTACAGAGGCCTCTCAAACCTCGCCACAGACTGTTTGCTAACACTGTACCGCAGGCGTATCACCGACCGCTACGCAAGACGAGATCAAGAAGGCATATCGTAAGGGGGCGCTGAAATGGCACCCCGATAAGAACAAAGATAACCCGGCGGCGTCCGAGAAATTCAAAGGTAAGGGACAGCTGCACCCTCGGATCCAGTCACTGGCAGGCACACTGACATCTCGCAGAGGTCTCACAGGCCTACGAAATCCTCTCCGACCCCGAAAAACGCAAGACATATGACCAGTACGGCCTGGAGTTCCTGCTGCGCGGCGGGGCACCTCCACCCGAGGGCGGTCCTGGGCCGGGCGGCAACCCCTTCGAAGGCGCATCAGGCGGCTACCCGTTCTCCAGCGGAGGGGGCATGCCCCGCGGATCGTTCCACTTCACCTCCTCGGGCGGCGGCGCAGGCTTCAATTTCTCCAATCCAGAGAGCATATTCTCCGAGTTCTTTCGCGGTCAGGGCGTCGATGACGATGGCTTTGGCAGCTTTGGAATGGGAGGCATGCCGGGCGGCATGGGCGCAAGTTCGAAGAGAAGGGGACCGAGCGGAAGTGGGTTCAGCGGTGGCCGGAGGGAACGGGCACCTGAAGTCACGGTGGTCGAGAAGCCGCTTCCCGTGTCGCTCGAGGAACTGTTCAACGGCACAACGAAGAAAATGAAGATCAAGCGGAAAACATACGACTCGGCAACTGGCAAGCAGAGCACTCAAGATCGGATTCTAGAGGTGCCGATCAAGAAAGGCTTAAAGGCCGGCAGCAAGATCAAGTTCTCGGACGTTGGAGATCAGGTGGAAGGAGGCACACAAGATCTGCATTTCATCGTGTCAGAGGTACGTTCGTCCTGTTCTCACCGTGGCGAGAAGCATGGCTAATATATCGATAGAAACCACATCCCCTCTTTACCCGCGAAGGCGACGACATCAAGCACACCATCGAGCTCGATCTCAAAGAATCCCTGACAGGCTGGTCACGGACGGTCCAAACAATTGACGGCAAGCAAGTAGCTGTGCGCAGCGCTGGCCCCACTGGACCGACCTTCACAGATCGCTTTCCGAGCCTTGGCATGCCGAAGAGCAAGAAGCCCAACGAACGGGGAGACTTCGTAGTCGGCGTGAAGATCAAGTTCCCGACATCGTTGACGCAGCAGCAGAAGGACCAGCTGAAGCAGATCCTGTGAGCGACGAGCTTCCTTTAAATGCCGCGACCACCACGACAACCGAAGCGGTCTCTGCTGCGAGGTCCATCCTCGTATTCTTCTCTCCAACACCTCTATGACTGAGAGCTTTGAGCCAATATTGAAGCGTTTGTATCTTTCTAGTCTTGCTTTCAACTTCTTGTTTTATACATCTTTCCAATCGGGTGGATCGACTTGGCGCTTGCTTGCTATGAGCGCAACTGGCGTTCTGGAGGACTTTTCTGTTTTTATCTGCACTGGAACCTGCAAAAGTACTGGAGTCGAGCTGGTCTGAAAGCCAGCAGCAGAGGGAGTGGCGGAGGACAATGGGGAAAGTAACGAGCTGATGATTCCATGAGAGAGGACGCAATGAAGTAACGACGAATATAAGCACGCAAATAGCACAGCGAGTCTCTTAATTTGGAAACCACACCACTGTAACCTCACTTCCTTTCCGCAAATCGTCTTCGCCCTCAAAATCGGCAAGCCCTGCCGTTGATAAGTGACAAGCGACAGACACATTTGACATGCGTCAAAGTATCCCCTCCAAAACCTGCACCGTTTCGAATATCGGACGCATATCCGTTGCGCTTGAAACAGCAAAACATCCTTTCAATGGGATTTCGGGGTGAGTGGTTTTATTAGAAAAAGGCTTATTGTTATTAGTGGGGGGTTTGATTGTCGCGGCACCATGATTTTCAGGCCCGATGAGATGGATGTGACGGAACAGTAGTGAGGTACTGTACATGTATATGAGAGTCTTCGCACCCCCCAAAGTTCGCAGTCACGATCCACACCCTCCCCATTCTTTTTCGTTTTCCCAGCCGAACTTTCCGTCATTCGTTGATCGAATCCCTCGCGTTTCTATTCGAATCCCTACCACCAACAACATTTCCACGTTTTTTTGTGTTCCTGCTACTGTTGTATCCATATTGAATCGCCGCCGCCGCCATGCACTTCCCAACCATCCTTGCCGCCCTCCTCGCCGCAACCGCCTCGGCAGCCCCAGCACCACTCCCAGCAGACCAACAAGTCTCCGGCAACGAAGTCACCGGTACAACCTGCACCGACACCTCAGTGTACGGCGCCCCAGCGACCCCCTACCTCCCGTTTCCCTTGGAATTCTTCACTGACATGCAACCGCCAGCGCCTTCGATACCCACGACACCAACGTCGCTATCCTCGGCATCTGCGGCGGCATAGCCGGCACCATACAAAAATGCGGGGGCTCGCCTACGTCTACGACCGGGCAATCTGGCACGAGCAAATTCACGCTCGATGCGACGGATGCGGGTAGCACTATCAATGTCAGCAAGGGGCGGTGGGAGAGGTGTGTTAAGGCGGCGCAGTTGACGTGTCCGAAGGGCGCGTTTGAGAGCACGTGCGTGGGGGGCGCGAGTCCAAGTGGGGATGTGAAGTTTAGTTTGACTGCTGCCTAGAGAGAGAGAGAGAGAGAGAGAGAAGACATGGGGAAGACGGAGGGGTGGGTGGGAGAAGGACTTCGAGGGATATCTATTTTTTGTACATTGTTGCACTCGAGTGCTGAGCATACATACCTAATCAATATTTATGGGAACAAACCAATGTCCATCTCTCTTGGTGAAATCTTTCCGTAGCACAACATTGCTCATTCCACCTACCCATATAAATACAAGTCGAGACCATGAGGCATCCTTGACTTTCCAATCATGCTTCTCGTCGTTGGCTGGGTAGTTCTCATATCCGCATATCCTCCTGAATAAGCTTATACTCCTTTCTCTTCTTTGTAAATCCCGGATTGACTCTGACTTTCAAGATCCCAATCCACTTGGCTATTACGGGCAGCACGAATTTCTCTCCCATATATGCCAAGGCGAAATTTCCTAGCCCCAGTACCAGCAAGAAGATCCTGAAGCCTGCACCCATATACGTGATCTGCATGAACTTCATCAACCATGTCGCAGGATCAAACAGTATGTACAAGGTAATGGCCAAGGCGATGAAGATCGTAGTAATGAAGGGGAGGTTCTGCGCCATAGGTTGACGGAAGGGCGGACCGACGGATAGCACGACAGCAGAGAGAATGTACTGGAAGCACGAGACGAGGAAGAGGGCCGTGTTTTGCGAGTTCAGGGCGTTGGAGTGATCTTTATCGATGACTGGAGGCTGGTACCAGGGTTGCTTTTGAACTTGTTCGAATGCGATAGCTTGAGTGGCAATGCAGAGGACTATTTGACCCAGTAAGGGTGTGAGGACCTTTCGTGACACGAGGCTGGCCGTCGGTCGTTTCCTTGAGAGTTGGGGATATGGTCCTGACCAGCCCATGAAGATGGCAATGGGGAGGATGAGGAGGAGGTCGATAAAGAGGAATTGAAAGTCGCCAAGATTGGAGGCTGAGGCGTAGAGGAAGCTGACAGATGTGAATTGGATGGCGGAATACAGGCTCATATACTTGAAGCAGCTGAAGCTCGTGACGAGGGCGGCGCGACCTTCTTTGATGACTTGGGGAACACAGGAGATATCGAAGACGCGGCTGGTGAAGGGGGCAGCAACGGAGGCTTCTGCTTCTGAGAGCGAGATGCCGACATCTGCGGCTTTGAGGGCACCGCAGTCATTTGCACCGTCACCGCAGAAGCCGACGCAGTAGTCGATACTTTGCAGCTTCTCTACGAGTTCGTGTTTTTCGTCGGGTGACATGCGAGCGAATACCTGTCCGCAGACAAGCATTTCACGCAGTACGTCCTCCGAGGCGAAATCAATGATCCAACGGAAGACGTCGCCACCAACGGCCAGAGAGTAATTGCGGAGGTTGGAGACGTCGTATGGTAGGGAGACGTCAGCCTCAGCTGGGGGCGGCAATGGTTTGAGGGTGTTCTCGTCCAGCTTGAAGATTGGGTCGTCAACACTCTCCCAGCTGAGTTTGGAGAGAGCAGTTCGGGAATCGCCTTCGACGAAATGGGGGACAAAGCAGTGAGCCGTTCTGTTGATCAATCCGCATTCTCGAGCAACACTGATGGCAGTGAGGATATTGTCACCAGTGCACATGACAGTGCGGAGGTTCGCTCGTTCCAGCTCTTCGATGACTGGCGCCGTGCTTGGCTTGAGTTTGTTCTCGAAGATGATAAACCCCACAAAGTCCAAGTCCTTCTCAGCTTCCTCCCGTTTCATCTTCTGCATCTTGAGCCAGTTTTGCTTCACAGTCTTGGTGGCGCAGGCAATGACACGGTAACCGCTGTGGGTATAATGGGCCAGGAGGTCTTCGTAGTCGGTAGGGAAGCTTTCAGCACGGCAAATTTCCTTCATGCATTCCGGTGCACCCTTGACGTAGATTTGACCTGTCCTCGAACCGAACTGGCGAACGATGACACTTGCCCTCCTGAGTTGAGAAACAAATTCGAACGACTTCATGATCCCCAATTCGATTGGTTTTCTATTGTCGTCATCCTCACGATCGTCGATGTCGTACTCGCGTCCAGGTGGTGGTCTCGCTATGGAGGGCCGGAGCTTGTCTTGATCGTCGTCTTCTACACTGGTGGGTTGTTCGCCTTCTGTGAAGCTCCAGCCAGTGAAATTGAACATCTTGACGTCAAGCGGATCGCCTAGCAACTCGCCATCAATTAGACGGAGCGAATGACAGGTGGCCATGGTGTAGAGTATGGCCTTGTGAACTGAGTAGTCAATGGTAGGGTCGCGGTTATACGACGAGCCTGGCACAACATCCAGAGGATCCTCGAGTAGCTCGCTGAACCTGTTTGCAGGTCGCACTGCTACCCGAGCCCCCAGCACGTCCAGCCCCTCTTCTGTGAGAGTACCCGTCTTGTCGAAGCAGACGACATCGAGCTTTCCTCCTACGTTAACCCGCTGTGGGCTGATGCAGAAAATCTGTTTCTGCTTGAGACGCGACAGAGCGAAGTTCGTTCCGATGGTAAGCGTAGCCGGGAGGGCTGGTGGGACAACGATGGTGATCAGATCCAGCGCCCGAACGACGATGAGATGCCAGGCGAGTCCGAAGTGGATGAAGTTGATGAATGAAGCAGCAAACCCAATCATGGCGATACCGCCCATGACGGAAATGTATCGAAAGGAGTCGCGATAGAACTTGAAGCCAGAAGGTTTTGGAAAGAGCATGGAGCGTACCAAAGCGCCCTTGGTGGTGTTGAAACCCGTTCGCACAACCATTGCCAGTGCAGAAGCTTCGTCATCGTTGTCTTCATGCGGTCTTCGAGCTCGGATGATTTTGGTTCCGGAGAAAAGCATATGGCGACCGATCTCTGGATGTATGGTCGACGCGCTGAGGTCTAGCAAATCCAACGATTCGTCCGTGATGGGTATTTTCGACACTGGGACTGATTCGCCTGTGAGCATGCTCTCGTTGACAATGCAGTCTCCGGATAGTAGCAAGCTATCGCAAGGCAATTGAGTCAATGAGGGATCCGTGACCTCGTACACATCTCCAGGCACCAGCTCGCTAGACTCAACGTGTCTCCAAAAGCCACTCCGCAGCACACGCACGTCACATTCGAAGCGCGAGACCTCCCGCAGCCTCTTCATGGTAGCTTTCGTGTCGATGACTGTGGTCGTTATGCTGACGATTGAGATGACAAAGATACAAGCGGCATAGTAGTAATACTCATCCACAGACCACAAGAATAGACTTGCGATCTGGAAGACATAGAAGGGATGGAAGGCTTCGTCCAGCAGCAGCTGACCCACAGACTTGTCTGCGAGGTCAATCGCGTTCGCGCCAAATACTAGCTGGCGATAATCTCGTTCCTCGCTGTCCAGGCCATCGCGGAGTCTGGCAACGTTGGTCCAGGAGGGGTCCTTCCAGGTATTGGCCAATATGAACTTGTCCTTCACTGGGTGGTAGCAGAAGCGAATATAGCGATAGTCGAGAATGCGCAGCTGCTTGATGACGGGATCGGCATCTTCGTCATAGTCCAGGTGATGTCGCTTCTCATCGTCGCCAAACACGGTCGAGAGCGAGCGCCCGTACCTCTGCATTTCGACCTTCTGCACAGCAAACTCCCCCCATTGGTTCTCAATCACCAGCCAGTCGCATTCTCCCAACGGCGCAGGCCGTCCGACCAGAGCAACCCTCCACTTTGGCATCCACCGCATAAGCAGCCAAGCGAGACCAGCGGTGAGGGTGCAAAGAAACACGTAGATGCCGAAGCCGACGGTAGACGTGGTGAAGCCTGCGATCACGATAGTCAGGTCCTCGGACAGTATGTACATCTTCTGGCTGGTCTTGTTCCCCCGCCCGTCGCCCGAGCCTGCACTCGATTGCGAAGACACCCTGCGCAGGAGCGGTGCATCCACCGATCGCCGGCTCGAGTGGCCCGACGACTTGCGCCTGAACGAGGGCCGCCGCGATGAGGGTGTCTGCGCCTCCACGTCGTCGTCCCAGTCGTCGTCCCCGTCCCCGTCCAGGAAGCCATCGTACTCGATGTCTCCGTATTCCTCGGCGATGGCCTCCTCCTCCGCATCGTCCTCCGAATCCCGGTCATCCTCGTAGTAGGTGAAGCTGGCGGTGGAGTCGGCGCGTGAACGGCGGCGGCGGTGGGCGAAGGAGGTGATGCTCGTCGGCACGCTCTCCGACATGGGGCCCGCGAACATCTTTTTGCGCGTCAGCTGGTGCCTCGACGCATGGGGGGCGGGGACGGGGACGGGGACGGGGCGGAGCTCGAATACCTCGTTGTGCGCCATCTCGACATCTGTCATGAAGCTGGCGCTGCATCCATAGTCAGCCCTCTGCCCTTGCCATGGCCGCAACAGGCTCGGAGAGATGCATACTCGCTCACGTTCGAGTTTCGTCGGTACATGAAGCCGCCCACATTGCTCCGTATGCTGCCCCGCCGGCGCCGCTCGGGGCTCCCGTCTGCGTCCATGTCGTGGAAAAGTAAATTTGGAAAATTTGTGTCAAGACATTATTGTGGTGTGAAGGCTAGGAAGGGCTGCCGAAGAGGCTCCAAGCTTTAGGCTTCTGATGACACTGCATGCATTGGCTACACAGTTGTCACGTGCACACATCGACAACACTTTCCCCAACAGGATGTTTTCACGTCATTTGGGTTCACGGGCTACGCCTCACCGAGCACGCTTACATGGAAAACGCGAAAATAGGCAGCAGGAAAGGTACAGGCATTGCGTCGTCGGTCTTCTCAACCCATCGAATTCGAACCGATATGGGGTTTTGCCTATCGACATGGAAGCTTTGTAACAACGTGGCTGTGTCCACCCGACATCCGTCTCTACGACCCGATCTTGCTCTTCACAAACTCGATGCTGTCCGCCAACACTTCATCCCCGCCTTTGATCGTACCCGGCGGGAACATGATGAATCCATGTGGCGCGCCGTTGTAGACCTTCACAATCGCCTCGTTGCCCCACATCTGCCACTTGGCCTGGAATACAATTAGCCACCGCGGACGCTTCAAACAAACATCTCGTCGGTGCACTTACCCCCATGAATACGCTGTCATCCAACAAAGGATCTTCGCTGCCGCAGGTAAACAGCGCAGGCGGCAACTTCTTTCCCCTGATGTCGGCAAAGAAAGGCGAGATGCTCGGGTCACGTCTCGCCTTGATGTCGGTCCCGGGAAGCAGGGTATCGATGTACTTTTGCATTACGGCGTGGTCAATCACAAGGACCTTCTCGTGATGCTCGACCATGGGAAGGAAGCCGGAGAGGTCGTAGCAGCCGAAGTGGAGAAGGAGTCCCTTGAATTTGAAGTCTGGCACGGCGTCGTAGAGATGGAGGGCTACGAGGACTGCGAGGTGGCCGCCTGCGGACTGTAGGATGTGGCGTTAGTATGGGTTGAACCAGGGTTATGAAGACGAGGTCGGCGGATAGGCATACTTCTCCACCGGTGAACATGAGCTCTCCGCCGAACTTCTCTTTCCCGTTCTTGATCAACCATTCTGCCGCATCATAGACATCATGGGCACCGGCCGGCCATGGGTCCTCTGGCGCAAGTCTGTATCCCACCGAAAAGACCGTGAGTTCGTAATTATCCGCCATGTACTCCAGGTATGGATCTTGGCTACGACTCGTCAGTATCGGCTCGTCCTCCTCATCCCTGGCCTTCCAAACTGATTGAGATTCGGTAAGAAGCTGAACGTACTAATGTTCACTCTGCAACACCCACCCTCCACCATGGATATGCAAATGGATTCCCTTGCTCACACCCCCCTTGGGCTTGAACACTCTGTACGTGATTTCTCGTCCAGGGTCCCGAGACGGAATGGTGCCGTTGATTCCTTGGGGCAGAATGATCGGTTTGGGTAGTGGTGTTTTGCCTTCCCATCGCAGTTTTCGGTATGCAGCTGCTCCGATCTGGACGGTGTCAGTCATCGTGAGATGATAAAGAATGACCTTGTGTTTGGCTTGGGGAAAGAAAGTGCGGATTTCGTACGCCTTCGTCATACCACCTCGGCCCATCTGCCCAAATCTTGATGAGCTTTTGGTTGAACTCTTCCGTCGCCTTATCCGCGAGTTTGCGGTCGAATTTCGACGCGTCGATGGTAAGGTCCGACTTGAGCGTCATCTTGAATTGTATGCACTGGAAGATGGCTTCCACAAGCAATTACTGAATCTTGGAAAGGCTAGAGGTATATCGCTGGAATAGGCGTATGCTAATGTAGTACAAAGCTCGCGATGAATCAAACAGGTAGATACATGGTGGGCTTTTAAACCCATCTCACGGGAAGCTGAGCTGTTAGTGGGGTAAGGTAACGGCATGGGTGATGGCGGGGTAGCATTGGAAACATATCCGTAGAGCATCGCACGGCGCTTTTATTCGCCGAAAGAAACGGAATCTCAACATGAGTCGCAAATCGCGGGATGCTCTATCGGTGGAAGCCGAATATTGGAATGTATTGATAGAGGGGGCGTGTAACGTAATATCGGCCACGCAATCACTTCCTAGAATGTTAAAAGGGCTTACTCTTGTCAGGATGAACCACGTTGCCGATAAGACACATTATCGTGAATCGGAACTACCGGTGAAGAGACACAAGGTGAGTGAGAGAATGTTAAGTGTGTTTGGGTATCGGACGAAGTAAGAAGAGAAGCACAGTACTGATACCAAAGCATACAAACACTGTCATTTGACAAAGAATGAAGAGAGCGCCGTCACCGTCCGTTCCTCGATTGCACTCGTGAGGTAGTCATTGAAGTTGGTGTTCCGTTACCCTGTCCTTTGACTCGTTTTCGAGGCTGGCGATCCGCTCCCGCGGACCACACATGAATTTGACTGACGAGGGTAACAGCAGTCCTGAAAGGAGCCGTGATTATTGCCCAGATCGTCTGGAAACAATAAGCACCGATGCTGGCGATCCATGTTATAGTTATCGAAAAGATGCCTGGTCGCTGTCCTGTCCGCGCTGCAGCGGCTGCTAGCGCCAACGCGTCCTTTAAACGACTGTCGAGCTCTTGAAATCGTGCTTCGGTTTGCATAGACTGAGCGGCTTGGCGCTTCTCGTACCTCCGGACGGCCCTGTTCAAAGCGTCCAATTGCGGCTGTATACTCTGTCGGACAGTATTACCCATCTTGACGGCCTCGACATCGGACTTGTGATTCGGAGATATACGTCCCTCTAGGTCGACAAGTCGATTCGACAAATCCGCAATATCAGCTTTCCTAAAGTCACTCTCATGGTCTGACCGCACGATACGCTGGAGGTACATCATTCGCGCTTGCTTCAACTTGATGATGTGGGATACCGGTCGGAGCTCAGCAGCCATGACGAAAATGGTCAGATTGAAATTCGAGACAAGGCCTTCAGCAGGCCGAGTCAGTTGCGATCGAATGGCGTGCAAAACATATGCCCCCAGAACCGGACCGCTGAAGCAGGCGATTAGGGCGAGCACCTCGTTCGTTTGGAGTTCCTGGCGAGCAGCCTCGTGTACCGGGTTTGCAGGTGCTTCCCTTCCCGTTCCCGCCTTCTGCTGGTCATCTGAAGATTTGGTCTCGGCCAAAGGATGTGCATCGGCCTCTTTAGCCCCAGGGCCGTCGCTTTCTTCATCGTCCTCTACGATGGTGTCATCCTCTCCTACTTCGTCATCCTCAACGTATTTGACCTGCTGAGCAGCATAATACCATTCCCAGGGACTCCGCAAGCACCAGTTGAGGAACATGGTGCCAAAGGCCAGGAGCAGTATGTCCATCACCACAGCGCCTCCATTCTGGAACAGCAGACCAGCAAAGGCAGGGACAATCGCGAACACAAGAGGCGCCGAGTGCCAGTACGATGGCTCATCCGCCTTGGCCAGTTTCCCCCTCTCATTGTTCGCGGCGGGTCGAAGGACGCTGTCGGAAGACGATCGGAACGAGTGTCGCGAGTCTGAGTAGACGGAGCTTCGGCGATGAGGAAGAGGTGCGGCGTGTTGGGCGCCCTCGGTGAAGACAGAGGCTCGATTCAACATTCTCTGGCGAAGGAGAGGATGTATATCGCCGGCGCCCTCGGTGACGGATGCCTCCGTCATTGTCGACGCTTGAGCTGGTGGAGATATATGAGGCTCGTGTCAATGGGATGGTGTCGCGTGCTACCACCTATGCTTGCAACAACGTTATCATCTCCATAGCCGCTGAGTCCTGGTGGTGCGGTGACAAACTGCGACGCATATTGGATCTCCCCGTCCCTGGGTGGCGCATCGCTGGTTACGCTAAAAGACAGCCGTCCCACATCGTTGAGGAATGTCACCACACGTGATGGTTTACGTCATGGACTGGCCGCTAACCGCTTCTGGTGGAAGCCAATATCAACACCCGTGGACCACCTGCAACTCTCGACCCTGGAACCGCACCTACCGTATCCTGGACTATCACAACTGAATTTTTGAATTCCTACAGGCTCTGGGAATGAACCTGCCTGCTTCTTTCACGTCGTATGTAGCGTGTGGAGCGGGGATTTGCTCGATTCAACGGCCGTTTGAACAGCAAGTCTACCCAAACTAACCCATACTCGCTATAGACAACAATCAACTATTTGCTCATGCTAGCCTATCCCCCCGGGAAGATGGGATGGTGGACTAATACACTTTGACAGAAATATTTGCCAACAGCATCGATCCCCGGGGGCGCAAATGCGCCTTGTTTGCAGCCGGCTCTGGCCACAGGTCACTCACCACAACCGGCCAAAGCAGACCACGGTGCATCATTGGGTTACAAGCACTCCCATCTGTCTTTCGCCTATCTGAAGACATGTTTAATAGCCATGGACGTCTTTTCTTATTCAGGTTCGACGTTTTGGAGAATTTTCCTATTCAAACCCTTTTCCGGAATATCTGCATGTTTCAAAGCCAAGTTCACAGTCATAGACACGCCCCGCTCGACACGATGGACAGGCCAATACGCAAGCCCTGATGCTCAATAAGCAGGCTTCAGTGCTCAATACTTTCGCTACTTGATACTGCTATTCAGCCGGCGACTGCGTATTGAGTCTGAGAATGTTTTCGCTTCGTTCATCGCAAATCAGTGAGAGAGCCTATTGAGCCCTATTCTATTTGGACCTCATATCGAGTGCTGGGTCCCTGATAATCACGTATATTTCTAATACTTCATATATCTTCTCTCATTACTTCAATTCTTGGTCTCGTTCTTCTCACTCTGCTTTGTATCTCTCTACACCTTGGCTGCCGACTAATCTCGTCAAAATCAACTACCGGTATCATTTGAGTCAGCATATCATACACCAGAACAAAGACCCGTTCTTCACATTCGAGACCAACGCATAGCTGTCGAAGGACGACCACAACGAGTTCAACGTGGGTAGCTCCCTCTTCAACCGGACATCCTTCACACACCCTACTGGATCGCTCTTTGCGCTTCCGATCTCCCCATCTCGCCATGATGGAAGACGTCTCCCCCCTCACGTATCGTAGCGACCCTGATGGTGTTGTCTACCCCGTGTATTCAGCGGCAGTGATCCTTCCGGTTATCGCCTTCCCGGCAACACTCCTCTGCGTACCCCCTATGATATGGCATTTCCACCAGAGGAACCTCGCGGCCGGCTCGCTCATGCTTTGGCTTATCCTTCTGAACTTCTTCAATGTCATCAATCCCCTCATCTGGCCTCGAGACAACATCATGGAATGGTGGAACGGCGAAGGTCTTTGCGATATTCAAGTCCGTATCCAAGTCGGTGCCGTCATTGCATTCAGTTCCTGCGCCGGTGTAATCGCTCGGCGACTTGCCAACGTGATGGACACGAAGAACATCACAGTGGCCCCCAACAAGCGCGGTCGTATCATTGAGAAGGTCCTTGAGATTGTGTGTTGCTGGGTCATTCCGTTCCTGAGCATGATCGTGTACTATGTCGTCCAGCGGTTCCGCTACTTCATTTTCGCCATCTCAGGATGTGTTGCTGCGTACGATCCCAGCTGGCTGAGCATAGTCCTGATCTGGATGTGGGGTCCCATCGCTACCATTATCGCGAGTTACTTCGCAGGTAAGCAGCATCATTCTCCTACTTGTGAGCTTTGACTAATCTCCAGCCAGGTCTTCTGGTCTACCGTCTCTACCGATACCGCCGCGAGTTCCACCGTCTCGTCACCGCACGCAGCACTTCGAAGTCGCGCTTCATCCGCCTGTTCCTCATGTCCCTCATCTTCATCGTTTGGGTCTTACCATACCAAGTCTTCATCCTCTATGAGCTCGCGAAATTGGCCATGAAGGATTTCAAATGGAGCCCAGTCCACGGCTCCGACTGGAACTCCGTCGTCAAAGTACCCACCGCTGGCTCAGTTCGCTTCGACCGCTGGGTAGAGGTTGCTTTCGGATATCTTCTGTTCCTGCTTTTCGGCACCGGTGTCGATGCACATAACTCTTACAAGCGTATGCTTACCTCCATCGGTCTAGGGAAGATCTTCCCAAGCCTTTACATCATGCGCGAGAGCGGTACTTCGACTCCTGCTAGTATGAGCTTTATCAAAGGTTGGACAAACAAAGCGAAGGGTCTATTCTCCAAGGGTGACACCGTTGATGAGACTTTCATCGACAGCACTCACAGCGCATCCAGCGCCATGAACCCCCCCACCAGAACCCGTTCAATGAGTCTTGCACCCACGCACACCAATGAAGCGATGCTTCCAGAGCCCCCACAAAAGAGAAAGTCTCTCTCCAGACTCATCTTCGGTCCCCGCAAGGTCGAACAACCTTCTATTCTCCCCGTCTCTACTGCCGACTTGGTCAATCAGACATCTGGATCGGAGAAATCGCCTACCAAGAGCCTGCCTTCGGGTGTCTACGCTCATGCTTGGGCAAATGTTGAGCCTGCGAATAGGACGAGTGCCGATGGCGTTCAAGTCGTGCGCGAAGTCACGCAGGCTCATCAGCGCAACGATAAGGAGAAGGTTACGGATGGCGACGCGAGGTTGTGGGTGTGAGCAAGTGGCGGTTGGAGTCTGTGATCAAAATCAAGCGTTCAGCGAATCGACTACATCGATGTATAGCAATTGTACATTTTGCGACTTGCGCCCTATTTCATAGTTTCTCAACCACTATCCTTACATACTTGGCTCGACTTTGGAGTATCTTAGCATGGCTCCATGCTTAGGGGTATCTGGACTTCTAACGTGGTACTTCGTTTCTCACTTTCCTTAACTCTATAACACATTAATGGACTGATGCACTTTTCTCTTTGACTACTCCGTGGTGCGTAACATATTCATGTGGGTGTTGAGCTTTCTGAGTCTGAAAGGGAGATGCAGGTCGCGACAATCGTAAAATTGGTCGATGGGTTGAAAATGTCAGTACTTTTCGAATGAATTTCTAAATTTCTGTGGGTCTTGGTAACTGTGTGCCGCTGGGCGAGCTGCTTGACCTCTGTCACGTTCACAGTTTCAAAGAAGCTCAACACCAAGATGCGGGGAAGCTGCATCACGCAGCTGACCAGCACAGCTTATCCGTCTCAGAGAAGCAGGACATAATCACATACATCACAGCAATAGAGAAGACATGATTGTCGTGAAGTTTCATTGGATTTCGTATCTTAGCTCCACATGGCAAACGAGCCGACTCAAAGGCAAGCTCGAGAGCAAGCCGGTGTTAGAGTGATCGCATGATAATCGTGTTCAAGTAAGCCTCGAAAACCTCAATAGGCAAGTTGACTAGCGTCCCACAAAGATTTCCACAATCCAGCGCATGAATGCATACTCCGTGGTGGATAGTCGGGTAGCCCGCGAGTTGTCCTCCGCATGACGTAGACCGAGGTGCGCGTCGAAGTTGAAAGACGGATCGAGGTGTCTAGTTTCCGACGGAAGGAATGCGCGCCATTGATTTTGCAAGGTGATTGTTGGTGTTGTTCGGTCAAATCAGGATTGCGGTTGTGGGAGCGCCATGATTGAGGGGCGAGCTGTTTACTTGCTGTGGGGTTGTTAGAGACGGGTTGCTGCAGCGCTTGGGCGTCGAGGGGATACTTACGAGCGGGCCCTGACCTTTCTCCTCTTACGCTTGAGACGTCGAACTCGCTTCTTCCTCCATTTGGCTCTCATCTTGTAGCTTGGGGACTGGGAAATGCGAGGTCAGCGGGTGCAATTGGAGCGGGGTAACGGGCAGCGACAATGCGATGGGGAGAGTCGCCGAAGCTCACAATACGCTCAATTGAGCTGTATTGGTGCGCTGGAGCTGGCCGGGGAGGTACTTACTTGCTGTTGAGATGAGTGTCGTTGGTAAAGAACAAGAGGAGGAGTTGCAGTCGCAGCCGAACTTGTATTGTTCGCTTCTCGCTTAACTGTGTGTGCGCCAATCCCCAAAGGGGTAGGCGGCTTGGCACGACATCATCGCCTGACCTGCCTCCAGAGGGCTTCGTGCAGGCCTCGCACGCGCCAATACTACTGAGGTGAGGGAGCAACATGGCGTTGGGAGGTGGAGAACGCGAGCCGGTTGCCTACTTTGAGGTCCGACACGCGAGCGAAGAAACGGATGGCAAGTGAGCCCTCCAGCCCACGTGCAAGTTGCTAACATTGGTGTGCAGCAACTCAAGAAGACGCCATCGAGATATTCGGAAACAAGCAGTTCTATCTTGG
Organism: Corynespora olivacea; assembly: GCA_019202945.1. Taxonomy (NCBI): domain Eukaryota; kingdom Fungi; phylum Ascomycota; class Dothideomycetes; order Pleosporales; family Corynesporascaceae; genus Corynespora; species Corynespora olivacea. The sequence goes on from JAGQEM010000056.1 coordinate 108,996, forward strand.
GAGGAATGCGGATCTCTGGTGAGACTGCATCTCCTCCACGAAGACCTGGCTTGCGTTCTGACATGCTCGCGCAGTGAGCGATCTTGGCCGGACCCCACCATTTCGAACAGACATCTTCGGGTTCATTGTGTCCTATATGAGTCGGACCCAGTCGCCAATATCCCGCCTTTCGTCTATGCTACGGACATTTCGACCAACGGAACTTATTTGAAGACGTCCAATGAGTCGTGTGCGAGTTCACAGACGGACCGAGAAATTCTGATGGGTAAAGCTGGCGCATTTCTCCTCAACGACGGAGACGAGCTTCGCATCTCAGAGTCCTTGACCTTGACCTATCGTGAAACTGATCCCGTGGAAGAAGTCCGCCTGACTCTTACACAAGAGCGAGAACGCCCGACTTTTGCATCAAGATATCTGATCACTGGCCGAGTCCTCGGTTCTGGTGCCGGTGGCAAGGTGCTGGTGGCCGTTCGACAAAAGACTCGGCGTCAGCTTGCGTGTAAAGTTGTCAATCTCAAGGGCCTCCACAATAGTGTACAACCCCATAATCTCCGTCAGCCCAGTGCCAACGAGTCTCAACAGAGCTTGTCAAGGCTGAGGAAGAAATGGCCTAGCCGAATCACGCGCTGCTTCCGGGAGTTCGAAATCCTCGAGCATCTCGTCCATCCAAATATCGTCAGCGTTGAAAAGGTATTCTGGAGCTCAAGTACGATATACATCTTCCAGGAGCTCGTCACAGGCGGTGATCTGTTCTCATTCATCGAATATAAGGGCGGTCGCCTTGTGGACATCGACGCAGCTGTCATTGTCCGACAGATTCTGAAGGGTGTCGAGTACCTCCACGAGCAAAACATTGTACACCGAGATTTGAAACCTGACAATATTCTTATGAGTTCTCTCGAAGATGGTACCCGCATCGTCATCACCGATTTTGGCAATGCTCGCTTCTTGCCGGATAGTCAGGGACCCGCACTGAATCAGCTTTCGTCGAGGAGACGCATGTTCTCGTTAGTCGGCACTTTGGAATATGCAGCGCCGGAGATACACAACGTAAACCAGATGGTTCCGCGCAACCAAGGCTACTCGAAGGCGGTTGACATGTGGTCAATCGGATCCATAACGACTGCCATGTTGTCCGGGGATGTTCTCTTCACTGATCGTGCAGCATCCAAATATCATGGGAATCCAACAGAAGTCATAATGGGACTCGCTTCTAGGTGCGATGTCAGCATCATAGACGACGACGAGAATCATATTTGGCGCGAGGTCGGCCCTAGGGCGAAAGATTTCATCAAAAACTTACTCATTCTTAGCGAGAGTGATCGAATGACAGTTACAGAGGCCTTGGAGCACGTGTGGTTTACCAATGAGTGTCATGCCGCCGAGTTTGAATCCTTGTACGAGCGGTCTATCAGAGACTGGACACCACGTCGAAGGAGTTCCAAGCTAGTTGAAGCTATACCGCCTCTTCCCCCTATCGTCGAAGCAGAGCAAGTGGCGTCTCTTCACTTTCCACAACCGCCTCGCAAGACCTCAGCATCTCAGCCTTATGAGGAATTTTTCGATTCCCAGTGCCAAACTCAAAGTTCGCTACTGCCTGTTGCCGAGAAGTTTGAGGAGGCAGATTTCGAAGGACCCAGCTGTTATGAGCAACAGTACCAGGAGGAGTATGCAAGCCAGTCTTTCGAGCAACGATCTCCTCATCTCCAATCGTCGAAAGATGAGATTAGGCACTCGTTGAAGCACCGTTCGCCAGACGAAAATCCGCCTGCTTCAGGTATGTATTCAGTGTACGAAAATGCACAGGAGGTCTACCCATACGATGATTGCTTGAAGGGGCTGACCGGCGACGTTCAATATACGCACGATGAGGAGTCTATGCACGTGACTTTTCCTCCTGGGTATACGCGCCGCGAGCCTGAGTCTTCAGTCGTTTACGAGACTCCTACGGAAGCAGCGAGGTTTCCTCCAGGCTACACTCGGCGTCGCACATCCAAGGAGATACCGACGACTACAGTCATCTATGAGACTTCTGAGGATGAGCTGGCACCTCCGCGTTGTCCTCGCCATCGCGCAGACATGCTGGAGTCGAAGTCCTCGGTCGCCCACGAGGCCTCAGAGGACGAGAAAGGATATCTTACTCACAAGCCAGATAAAGAACCGAAAGCCATTCATTGGGCTTCTGTTAATGTCGCTCAAAAGCGTCTCCACTCTGGCGAGACTGACCTATCTAACTACCGCGAGTTGTCTACTGGGAAGAAGCCTACCAGTGAAACATATGTCGAGCATCCAAAGAAGAATCTTTCCAAGAGGATGAGGCTCATCGCTAAGGGCGATTGATCTTGTGCACTTTGATATATAACTAATGCGCTGCGCTGCTAACGTTCTGGTGTTTCATGGACGCGAGGGAGCTTCTGTGATTTATCGACCTGTTCTGATCTAGTCCACATGTCAGGTAGGGAAACTGCGCGAACAGAATAGTGTGGGTATATTTCATATATTTTTCTCTTCGGACTTTGTAGTTTCGATACCATGGTTATACTGTGGAGTCATCTCATGCAGGTTTCCACTTCGTTGACGCACCCAGTCTGCTGTGTCTCGAATCTAAGCGTCCCTATGAACGACCTTTTTCCTTGCCTCATTGATCAAATGGTACCGTTGCTAAGGTGAATAATCTTCTTACACGACGTAGTCCCCAAGCTCGACAGCTGGGAACAAGTCGTTGCCTTCTTGGATGTTTTCGATTTGGCTTTCCAGATCAGTGACGTCAGAGTCTAGATTGGCAACTTGAATGCGGAGGCCCACATTCGTAGCCCGCAGGTTGACCACTGTGCCATTTAGATCTGCTATGTCTTCTTTATGCCTCATCTCAGCCTCTGGCATGGCTTCCTCGTACACACGGACGATTTCTTGAAGGTTAACAATTTCGAGGGCTTGCTCTTCGGTATGCTTTGTCAACGCCTGAATTGTGTCGCTATGGGAATCGCGCGCGTTCCAGAGTTCCACATCATCTCGATGAATCATCTCTTTAAGGCTGAGAATCTTGGTGTCTTTATCGTTGACGCGTTCGGAAAGCCCCTGGATTGTTTCTTTATATGACATGTGCATCGCCTTCTTGTCATCTCTAAGCCCTTGGATGGTGGCAGCAAGCTGTGCAATGCATTTCTCCATTACTCGGACATCGTCCCGAAATTCTGAAACGCACAAGGTAGTACCCTCAAGGTCAGAGATGCTCTCCTCTTTCGCAGCTGATTCTTTATGCTGTTGAATGTTGGCAGTCTTCAGGTCCGTAGTTCACCTGTTCCGTTCCACCGTCTTGGACTGCTTCGCTTTCTCCTTGGGCTTCTCGATGCAGCACGCTGAAGAGTTAATGTGAGACAGAAATAAGAGCAAGAGAACCTGATTCAGGTGATCAATGTGTTGGATCACTACTTTGAGGAAGCGAGTGATAAAGTATAGTTTATATACAAAGGGAAATGAGAAGTGAGCGGAATAATATAGCTCCGGTGGTCCAGGCTCACTGAGGAGCGCCGGATCCTGGGTCAGGTGAGATGGTAGCTCACTAGGATCAGTGAGCTGCCACCACCTACGCGACAGTTAAGAACTGAACTAATTCATTCCTGATACTATTGACATCCTTCAAGTCCTCTTTCCTCTACTTCCCATGAACTGTACATTGGCCATTAACAGTGCGTTTAGCAGCATCGAGTCGTTTCTTGAGCAGTTCTTTCACTGCATCCTCATGTACAGCTCGCATAGGGTAGTTAGAGTATCTAAAGCATTCCATTAAATTACCGTCCTATCTAGTACCTAGACCTACCGCGGTAACGAAAACACGCCGCACCATCCTGCCCAATGATCGCCTTAGAGATCATAGGTCTCCGCAAGCAGTGCCCTCACCTCGCTCAGACTCTGGGCGCGTGACAATGCCACCGGCTTCAAGGCTCCATGCTCCGTCAGGTAGGCGTGGAGGCATTCCCCCACGCCGGCCAGGGCATCCGCGTACTCGGGACACGTCTCTTGGAACAGTTGATACAGCGGTCCAAAGCTCCGGCGACCTAATTTCTCCGCAAGGCTATCTACCGGTCAGTATCCTAAGGTGTAGGGATGGATATCCAACTTACATATTTAATCCCTTCTTCGGGATTAGGAACGCCAATGTCTATCCCTCCTTCTCGGCCACGAAGCCTGCCTAGGCGTTGCTCCATGTATGGAGCCGCTTCTGCTTGTTGTACAGGTAGGTGTCGCCGCCCAATACCTCCCGGTAGTATTCTCTGAGGAGGTTGGACACCTTATACCCTTTCGCTTTTTTTGTGAGGTGGGCCACCGCCGGCCACATCAAGTCTCGATCGGTGGACTGTTCGCGGATGCTGCGGTAATCATCATCCAGCTCTGCCTTATTCCGGCAGAGCTGGATGATTTTCCACGGCACCGCTTCCATGGCCATGGTGTCTGAAAACCCGAGGATGGTCACGAGTCTGCCATCGTTAGTAAGACGAGCGCGGGCTCGTACGTTTTCAATGCCGCTGGCGACCCGCTCCATCTCCCCGGAGGGGTCAAGTCGGGCCACGCACTCGGCGTCTAGCCGACGTAGGCACGTGTCCAGTTGGTCGGCCCCCTCTCGGTCGAACGCGCTGAAGACGAGCTTCGCAAATTCGAACAGATGGGGGCTCTTGACGTCCCCTGATCGTACAAGCTTGAATCCCTTGTACAGGAATCGTACCTGTTGCTCGGCGGCGAATTCCAGCGCGGCGTCGCCTGCCGGTATGCGCAAGTGATTGGCGGGGAGGGCATCACGGCGTTAGCGGTACGTGATTCAATGAAGGCATTATTAGCGTCAGCGATAGACCGGTACGCCTCATTAACTGTCGCTCGCTCCTCTGGCGCGAGGTCCTTGGTAGCCTCGAAATGGAGTCGTTTGATCTATTTGTGATGTCAGTGCTGCAATAGACTGTATCGTAGGACGCTGGATCGAGGATCAGTAGCTACCAGCTATAATAGACTAGTCGTAGGACGCTGGATCGAGGATTAGTAGCTACCAGCTACAATAGACTATAAGGCTATAAAAGCACGAACAAACAACCAAGAAACAAGAGAAACAGTATAGAAACACAAAGTAGAATTAGACGCTGATAATCTATGAGTAAGGGAGCCCCGCTCAGGATAAATATAAGGCTACTACCAAGGCGCTACCTATCCCCCATGAGGATAGTAATCAGGTAATCGTGATCAGAATCCATAGCAAGTGCTGTGGGAGCGGGCATAGGCAGATGGGCCAATTATCTACTACTCGCGCTAAACTACTCAGGTAATTGTAAACACACCAGCTCAATGGCTACTACCGCTTACCCAGTTGGGTAACTACAACCATCAACAGTTCCCACTTCGTCAGTGCCATGCCGATTGATAAGCTCATCATTAGAAAGGGCTATAGGTCAGTAGAGGCGGTTCACAACCGCTCGTTATCCTAACAGCAGGTATGTTAGCGTTACCTAGTACAAGCCAAAGATGATAATGCAAACTAAAGTCGTTTGTGAATGGCATAGTCACGTGCAAGCTCGAGTTACTAAGTAGGAACTTTTTTAGCAAAGAGGTCCGTTCTGGGCTCAATTATTGGTAAAGCGGAAAACAGACTATCTAATCTATCTATGTTCCAATTTTATTAAATGTTTTATTCGCGAAAGCTTTGGGAAACTGCGCCTTTGTAATGTAAATTTCGGCGTCGTATTCTATAGCTATAGTCACCACGTAACCAGCATTTCTTGGAATATAGCTTCCTAGAGTATTGAAATACATCTTAGAAACGTCTTCAATATGTGCCGCGCCTGCGGTCCGGGGGCTTGCAAATTTTTGGCCTCTCAGGAGCCCAAGGAGTAAGCCATTAGAATTGGCAAACATGTTGGGTAGCCCGAGCCATTGCTTCCACAATGCTTTCTCTTTGTATCCTGCCTCTAGTTGGTATGAAGACGCGCAGAAAAAAGAAACCTCCTAGCATTACTGCGTAGAGTAACATATACTACAAATTTTCTGCAATTGGCTATGTTGGCATGTTTGTTCAATTTTTCACTATCTTGCTATAATTCCTGGAGAATAGAATCGTTATGGGAGGTTTAGATTTTTCGTCCTTCCTATCACTAATGCAATATGTTTCTTGGCTGTATGGTGAATCTATTGGTCTTTTATAGAGAACTTGTACTGGCTGTAGATGCAGACTCTAGGTCATCTAGCAAATCATATTAGCCCTCTAAACACCTTGGTAGTCCCTAGTGTAGCCTTCTTCAGCGATGAGCTTATAACACTGCGTGCCAGTGTTGCTGTAGTCGTACTTTGCCGGATATACACCAAGTTGGTGTCAGAGTAACAGTTCAAGTTATTTCCTCTGTCATTAGCTCGTTAATCGGAAACCAAATTACTAGTACAATCCTAAGATAGGGATAGGTTGACTTTCAAGTTTTCTCAGCGACTATGGTCATTAGCTGTACATTACTAAGCATTCGGCTCGTGTATCAAAGGGAGAATGGGGCTTGGCGGTGCGTTAATAATCTAGAGTAAAGCGACCTAAAGGTGCTTATCATTGCAACCTATTCTATTACTATGCATTTACTATGGAAAGCTTGTTTGAATTTTGATGACTATACACAAGTAGAACACATAAACCCCGCGAAAGACTCCGCAATGTGACAATATTACTTAGACGCTTCTGAACCGCCCAAACTGGACTCATGTTCTATCCGGACATCCTCGATGGCCTTGTAAAGTACAAGAGCAAAAGCTCTGGGATATCCTCTGCCTTACAAACCCCAAACCTTCGACACGTAACTGTAGAGAACATTAGAACCCATCGAAAACCCCAGGAGATATTGGAACTATACCCAAATGCCCAGAAAAAGGAAAAGGAAAAGGGTGAACAAGAGAATTCACAAAATGCGCTGGTGGGCCGCTATCTCGGGGTGCTCACTGCGGTACTTCCCCTCGAGCCTGATGTACCACCTCCGCCACTTTTGGTACTCGTCAAAGTACTTTCCGCAATTTTCCGCAGCAACTCTACGCTCAAGGTTGGCCTCATCATATTCCTGAACAGTGCGACTAATCTCAGCGCGCAGCAAAGCAATGCGCTGCTGCGGGCTTGTGCAATCCTGGCGGCCGCTGTCCGGCAATGCAAGCGCATCGATCTGGCGCGTGAGCTCCTGTACTGATTGTTTGAGAGCATCGCACTTTTTCTTCAAGAGGAAGTTCTCTTGGCTCAAGCAATGGGTGTGACCGCGCACAGGATTGATATGCTGGCTTCCAGCCGAGTCTTCTTCCATGGCATCACCAGCCCATCGTAGCTGGCGCCTCAAGTCGACGACCTTGCGCTCGAGCTCCCTCTTTTCGGCCTTGAGCTCCCCCAACTGGGCCATGTTGATGCTAAGTGCCTTCAATATCTTTGACTGGGAGGCGTTGAAGGCATTGATGACGTCGTCGTCCAGCGGGGCAGTCTCGAGAAGCGACGATAACGTCCTGGATGATGCGAGAGATGAAGAAGCTTCTGATGTGGCAGAGTTGCTTCTTGATGAGGAATCTGAGTTGGAGGCATTGTCGTTAACTTCTGCTGCATCTACCAAAGCCGCCATAAGCATCCTGATGCGAAAGTTCAATGTGGACCTCTCACGATTGAGATCGCAGATCCTAGCTCCAGCTTTGTTGCGGTCCGCTTTGCGCTTGCTCAGCTCCTTGCGGAGCTTGTCCATATCTTTGGACTGGTCCTTGAGTTGGGACTTGTATCTAACAGCCTTAGCCTTGACAGTTTCAAGCTCTTCTGCGTGAGCTTTAGTTCGAGTGGCCGTCTCTTCTAAATGATTGTTTACGATCTGGTCCTGATTGTTGTGGTCCATTGCCGTAAGCTCTTGGATCTTCTGATCTTTTGCAGCGATATCAGCCGCAGCCTTCTTCTTCACAGCAACCAGCTCCGCTTTCATGGCCTGGAATCGAAGCTCCAGCTCTTGTATGCTTCGATTTTGTGGAGCGGATACATCCTCATTCTTGTTCTGCGTACCCTCCGCAACGGTTTCCAAGAGGATGGCCTTGTTCTTGTTGACCTTGTCATAGGCGGTTAGTTTTGCGTCGGACTTGTATTGGTCGACGATTGCCTTGGCCTCCAGCTGTTTATTGCGCTGGTCCTTCTCAAAGAGCTCCGTCGCTTGTTGTTGGTAGCCTTCAGGAGATGGATGGTCGCGAGTGGCAAGACACTGTTTGGCGCGCTCGTAAATTTTGAGCGTTGTTGTGGCTTCACCTGTATTCGAAAAGAGAGCAGAGGGAGCGGTGTTTGCGGGTTGGCGCTTGAACGGCGTCTTTGGAAGGAATGCTGCCAGCAGCCCATTGCCGACAATCGCGGCGGTGATGGGGCCTGGGCGAATGAGAGTGTTGTTCTTTGCAAAAGACGTCATGTTGTCACGCAAAGAGAGAAGTGAGAGAATGGTGGAAGAGCGCACTGCTGATAGTAGAGTTACAGGTGGGCGTTGGTTAATCTTTCGGGAGTTGTTGATGAAGGGTCGATCCTGGTGTGCGCTGTGTAGAGTGGAGGAGGACAAGAGCCGCAGGCTGTATGGGGTTTATTAAACTAACTGGTGACGTCTCGGGCGCGCTAGTGAGGTGCAAACGGCGGAGCGAAGGGCAGGGTTGAGGGAAAGGAAGACTGTGGGACATGGAAGAATTTTTGGGGCGGGTATGCCTGGCACGGGCACGGGAAGGGGAACGGTATGGTACTTAGTAATAAGAATCTTAGCACGTGCGGATTGCCTGGAGCAGTGCCATGCTGGTATAGCTGCGAGCCTACGTATAGGTACGTATAGGTACGTATTGTTGAAATATACATATAATTGTAACGACTGCCACTAAACCGTGAGAAATTCGGATGTGTAGTGGCGAGCAGATTTTGCGAAGGTATTGTAGTTCTGGCAAGTTTGGTAGACTGCGAGGTATAAGACATATAGAAAGCCGTGGTGACGACCTATAAACAATTTAATTGGCCCAACAACACTACACGGTGTACATAAAACGTGGATGCCGATATCCTAGCTGCCTCTCCTCTCCCTCCCGCAATCTGTGGTCTCTATCCCCATTTGCCCTCTTCTGATTCTCCCATCTGCAGTACACGATATTGATCGCCGTTAGGGCCAGAGAGAGACCCAGCATGCCGATATTAATCGCATGGCCTGTAATATATCTTGGCCTATTCAAGCGCATTAGCACATGGTACTCTTTAGATAGGTTTAGCGAAGGGTGAACTTACGCATCTTTCTGCAGATATGTAAAAGTTGCAATAAAAGCTGACATATTCGCAATCATAATCTGAAACCCAGTTCCCGTAGCACGAACGTAGTGCGGTGCGAGATTGTTCGTTAACCAGCCCATCACAAGCGGTGAGCAAGGGAAAATGCCTGCGGCCACCAAAAATGTGCCACCGTACTGCGTAAGAGACCGTGTGGAGGCGATGAGCATGATGTATCCTACAATGGCGATTGCACATCCAGCAAGCATGAACATGCCGCGTACATGCAATTTATCAGAGAACCAACCAGCGAAAAGCACTGTGAAAAAAGCGCACATGTTCGGTGGAACAGTGAGGAGCTGCGCAGTAACTTGTTCGTAGCCCAACGACCTGATGATCGTGGGGAGGAAGAGCGAGAACGAGTATATTGGCGTGATAATGGCGAAGAAGTTGAGGGACAAACTGATGGTTTGGAAGTTTAGTAGCGCGCGACGCACCCAAAACCATGAGAACTTCTCATCGTCGACCGTGGAGGCGCTGTTGGATCCATGAGCATCGAGACGCATACGCGAGAGGCATGCTTCGTGCTCTTCAGGGGTGAAAAATTTGATGTCGGAGGGCGTATGTGGGAGAAAAAATAGAACAGCTATGCCAAAGACGATCGTGATGGCACCTTCAACGAAGAATATGAAAGGCTGTAGGGACGTCAAAAATTTCATCCCAAATGCGGGATCCGATGAAACTTACCCATCCATTGTACCCACCATGTTCGATTTGTGCTAAGCCAGTGGCAAGCAGGCCTCCAAAAGCCCCACTCAGCGGTGCCGCACAGTAGAATAATGTGATCCGAAATAGCAACTGATGCCGTCGATAAAACATGGCGAGGTACACCAACATGCCGCCGAGTAGCCCACCTTCAGCAAGACCGAGGAAGAATCGCACCACAAGAAGCCCAGCATAGCTCTTGACAAAACCCGTACACATTGATACCAGTCCCCAGGTAATTAGAAGTCCGGGTAGGTAGTAACCCGCCTTGAAATATTTGATGACCAAATTGCTGGGTACGTCGTAGCAGACGTATGGGACGTAGAACACTGCAAGAGCAATGTTGAACTTGTTCGCATCAAGATGGAGATCATCCGCTAGGCCATCGATGCGCGCATTTCCGATATTGCTCCGGTCGATGAAGGCGAGAAGCCAGAGGCCGAAAAGCCATGGCATCAATCGGATATCGAGCTTGCGGGTAATGCGTTTGTCTAGTTCGGCGGGGATGTCGGCCGGTTCAGTCCATGTTGGGTTCACGTTCTCAATAGCTGAGATGCGAAGTGCTGACGGTATCTCCTCCTCTTTATTTGCGCCTGATACGGACATGGCAGTTAAGGTCAAGTTTTACAACTGGTGAGAGTCTGAAAGCACTGAACTGAAGGAACGTGGGGTCAAGAAAGTCTATCAGAAAATGTTGCACAGAGAGGAAAGGGTTAAGAAGAAGATAGATACGGAAATACACAGGGACTTGTCAACACCACTGTTTCTAAGAGGAGAGGCGGGAGGACATCCTCAGAACCCCACACGGCTCCAGGGGGCGCTAGCCGGGGGTCCAGGGGATCGGCTATTGCGAGCCAATGCTCTGCGATGATTATTTGAGGTGACGTGGGATGACCAAAAGTTGGAGAATGGGGAAGCTTTGCCGCTAACAGACGCATTCTCAGCGGCGTTCAGGGTCCTTTTTCAACTCTGCAGTTTGGTATCTATGTGAGCCGCGAAAGATGGAAAGATATTCATAATAGATTTGGGGCTTAAAGCTTTTGACACCATGATCGGGATATTGCGCAGTGTTGACTGGAGAATGACGTCTAGGATGAATGTCCATGAGGTCGGAATGTGGAGGCGCCTGAATTCGGACTAGCAGCAGAGCCAAGTCTATCTTATCTGATTGGCCGAAGCTTCAACATGTTAACATCTGCCCGCTATATGCTTGTCGATACCTATCCTCACACCTGAAATAATCTGGCTACACGAATGAATCTCTTCCAAACGGTTCTCATCCCACGACCTCAAGAATCGATTCTTCCCAATTCCATGTCTGTTTATCGACTATGACATAGCCGTTGGCCCAAGCTTCCGCATCTTCAACCTCACCTCTACTTGTACACCTCCCACGCCCACTTCCTCCGCACCACCGCTCTCTACCGCCCAAGATGAAACTCTCAGAGGACGACCTCTACCGAAACTCCTCCCAATACAAGCACTGGTCCTTCACACCCACGCAACTCGCGCTCCTCCGCCAAAAAACCAACATCCAAGCCTGCGAGCGCGTCAAAGTAAACGTAGCCCGGCAACGCGCCCAACGCACCGTCGCAGCCTTCGACGGTACCAACAGCGCGAGCGACAGTGAGCGCACCAGCACGCCAGGTCTCGAGAATGGACATGGGAATGGGGTTGCGAGTGGAAGTGGAGCGGGTACGCCCTTGAGGCTGGACAAAGAGGTGGACTGTTTGACGGTAGCGGAAGAGATGCGACTTGTGGATAAGTTCTGTGAAACGACGCTGGCCTTGGCTACCTTTATCGGGGCGCCGCCTGATGTTACTGTATGTTCTCGAACGTGGCGTGTCCCGTTCGGACAACTAATGATTCCGGTGTCCAGGCCACAGCCATCCAATTCCTCCGCCGTTTCTACCTCTACAACTCGCCCATGACCTACGACGCCACCATCGTCTCGCGAACGATTACATTCATAGCCTGCAAAACTGACAACCTCTCGCAAATAACCCTCGACGAATACGTCTCCAAACTATCAAAAGTAACGCGCGACCAGATTCTCGCGCCGGAATACCTTATCGTACAGGCTCTGCGTTATAACTTTGAAGTCAAGCATCCGTTCCGTGGACTCAAGGGCGTGCATCTGGAGCTTGGGGAGATAGTGAAGGGTACCTGGACGGGCATGCCATTTGATACACGGTCAAAGGCGGAGAGACACCAGGAGATCATGAGGTTGCCGAAGACTGTGGGTGGGATGAGTGAGGTGATGGATGAGAAGGAGGTGAAGAAGAGGTTGGATTATGCGTATGGGTCCGCGTCTACCATCTTGAAGACTACGGCGCAGCTCACAGATGCTTACTTTCTTTACACGCCCTCGCAAATCATGTTCGCCGCCAGTATTCTCGCCGATGAGTCGCTTACGGTCTTCTACCTCGGCGCCAAGGTCCCTCCTTCCTCGCCGCTGTACGCAAAGACAATGCAAACGATACGTGCATGTGCCACGCTCTTGTCCTCGCACCGGAGCTACACCGCCAGCACAGTGACGCCGGAAGAGAAAGAGGCAAGGGAGAAAAAGGCCAATGCCGAGATTCGCCCGCTTATGAAGAAGCTCAAGGCGTGTCGCGATCCTGATAAGATCGATCTGGTCAAGTTGAACCAGGCGCACAAGAGAGATGCGGTGCATGGGGGCGAGCTGGAAGAAAGCAAAGCGAAAAGGAGGAAGATTGCGCGGGAGGGCGCGGAGAAGGAGGCCGATGCGTTTTGGGGACCGGAGTTGGGGAAGAACTGACAAGGTGACGGGTGGGGAAGGAGGGGCTCATAAAACATTGTGTATGATTGGCGTTTTGAGTTATCTTGATGTGCATGATGGGCTGGGTTGGGCGGTAACGAGACGGGATGAAATGGCGTTCAAGAGTATACCAGCGGCTTTTTGACTGACCTTTCTGCTTAGACTACTTGCTCACACCGAGGATGCGGTGCAATGTAAGATAAGTAATGAACCATTTTTTTGAACACTGCAGCGACTTTGGAGATGATCATGATATGGCTCCAATTGTGCTAACTTAAAAGGACGCAATTCCGGCTTTCCTTGCAGACCAAAAGGTACCCGTTGTCCTAGGCTTTGACGCCAACCCGTTCGAATGGATCGTTTCTCTGTAATGAACGCAGAAAAAAAGATGGTCTACCCTACCGAGGGGCCTAAGGATAGATAGAGAGAAGTATACTGAAACAATGGCTCATCCAGACCGTGAAACGCTAAAATAGGTACCGAAGGCACGTACAGTGCCACTGCACAAGTCTGGGAGGATACATACTCGTCCTGAGAGTCCGGGCAAGTCTAACGAAGCGTCTGGGTCCGCACCATCGGCGCAGTAGGAATCTGCTGGCCAGGCACCATGGGCGCAATAGGGGCCCGGCTCGTAGTACCCTGTGGCTTCTTGGGCGCCCCTAGCTTGGATTGGCCGAGGAAGACTCCGTGAGCAGGGGCTGAACGGTCTCGCTCGCTGTCCTGGAGCCGCATCTCCTTCTTGACGGGTAGGTCTTGCTGCGTGGTTTCATTGTCTTGCTGATCCTCTTGCTGCTGGTTCTCGAAGCGGTCTGCGGACCCGTCGGCGTAGACTGCGCGGTCGCGGTCTTCGGGAGCGGGCTTGGCGGTACGATATGTGTTCTGAGAAGAGCTGCGTGGGTGTTGTGGTTCTTGCTGTTGCTTGCGCTGCTGTTGCTGCATGTCGCGGATGGGGTACTGGCGGTCATCGGGTTCGTAGCCATGAACGTGCCCGTGATTGTAGCCGTAGTAAGAGTGTCCTGGGTAGAAATCCTGCGGATAGGGGTTCTGGGCATACGGATCATAGGGCCATGCCATCGGACCCCCATTGTGATAGTGGGGGTCCATAGCATGGTCCATGTGAGCACGCTTTCGAGATAGAGAAGCGTCTTGTCGCTCGGATGCCTCGAAAGAAGATTTGGCTTTGCTCAGCTCTTGAGGGGGGCGGCCGTCAGAGCGACGAGCATCTGCCAAGCGGTCGTGTGAAGTTCCATCTTCAGCATTGCGGTCATCCCGGGAACCTTGAGGCACACGGCCCTGCGAACGATGCTGTAACGCAGCACCTTCTCCGGCAGAACCCGCACGTACAGAGGTTGATGCCTCAAAATCGCCCTCACGAGCATGAGCATTCTTGGCGATAAGGCGTCCACGCTCTTGCAATCCCCTCGCAATCCCCTTCTTCCTCTCCGAATCCTTGAACGACTCATCGAACTCCTTGAGCACTTCAATCATCTGGTAGACCACACGGTGAAGCTCTGCGCATTCAGTTCCCGTCCCGTTGTAGACGCCAGCCACGTTCCAGCACGCCATCATCAGGTCGTCGAACTTGGGCATGGCGGTCTTGAGGAGCGTGTCAAACAGGTCGATCTTGATTTGCGGAGCAATGTTGCCGAAGACGCTGCATTTGATGAAGTTGGGGACTTGGTCGAAACCGATGCGTCGACGCTTGTTGGCTACGTGCTTTAGGACGGGTTCGCCTGGGAGGCGTTTGCGGGCGGAGCCTTCTGGTCATGTTTTTAGTGAACTGTTGATACGACGCTCGTATGAGGACCTGGGCCGGTCACGATGGACTTACCACTGGACAAATTTCCATCAGGGTGGTATTCATCGACATTGAGCTTCTCAAGCGACTACAACCGTCAGTCCAGGTTTCCTGACGTTTTTCACCAGAACAGTATGGTGAAAGAGCCTGCAACACTTCGCCGAGGCCGGACTAGGAAAAAGCGTTGCAAGACTTTTGACACATGGGTGTACATACCTTTCCTTGTCCAACCGTCGCAGCCTGCGTCTTCGTCTTGACCACAGCCGCATGGGCGGACTTCCTCACCTCGTTAAGCTGTCGGCACCTCTGATCCACCGCCTCAAACTTGGTTTGAAAAAGCGTGACCGTGCTCTTAATCAGATAGACATCAATCGGCACCGAGTCCAAATTCGCCTCATCTTCAGGCAGCGCTTCGCTCTCTCGCATCTCACAGCATCCGTCTTCAATATACAGATGCACGCGACGAACGACACTCTTGTTGGCAGCTTCACGGAAGCGTACATTTCCCAGGTCGACCTGCGTCGCATTCTCTTTCAGCGTGATGTCGATGAGTGGTGGCTGGACGTTGGCGCCAACCAGGCGGTAATTGGGCGGCTCGGGATCAGCAATTCCCGAGAGGAAGGTGTCGAGATGGAGAGGGTCTAGAAACTTGAGGTTGTCGCGTATGCTGAAGATACGCTTTTGCGCTCTATTGAGGTGCGCGTAGGATGGCGCGTCTGCTGCATGGTCCATGGCGTCCTTTGGCGTTGCGCGGATCTGTAGAACTTTACGCCAGCTCGAATGTTGCAACGAACGAGAAGACCAACGGCCTACTGAGAGACTCGAAACGGGCTTCCACTTACGGAAGCTTGCCTAGAGATCTGATGCAATAGACTGCTGTCGAAGTAGCGGCAGAAGAAGATGGAGTGGGCGGGGGACGCGCAGGTAAATATACGTCTTGTAGTCTTGACATGGGCACTAGCCCGTTCTCTTACCCGAATTATCAGTGAGAGCACACGACAGAACCGGTGAGGTTGCTATCCGCTCCTAGGTAAAGGGCAACTGGAGAAGTGAAGCTCAATCCAAATCTTGCGTCGCGCCTCTCCCAGTCAGTCCAAACGCTCCCGGCAAAGAGCCTTTCCAGTGTAGCTGTACAATCATGTGTCGAAGTTTCAGCAAAGCCTTCTACAATCGATGAAGTTCTCCACATACGGTCGCCATCTGCATGTTGGAAATTCGTAGAGTGTTTCCGTGGGAGGAGGAATGGTGTTGGGGTAGTTGACATTTGTGGAAGGTGTAGCCGGCCGGTTGGGAAGGAGACGACGAATGGGGAAAGCACAAGATTGGAGCCATTAGCATACCAGCACCAGAGCACGATCAACCATACAGCTGGATACGGAGAGTGCCGTACGTAGAAATAGACTCGTAGCATGGCCATTGATTAAGAGAATTGCCGGCCTACCCTTGCAGGCGCTGGTGGCCAGGCGTCATTCGCTGTTACTGATACATGGTGAAGAAGCCTCGGTTGTACCCTACAAATACAGGCCTTCCGGCTCGCCCTCGCTCTTTGTCTTCAGCACCCGCTCTCGTGCCGAACGGAAGTCCTCCATGTTGACCCGCATCCTGCGCTCGCGGAGAGCCATAAGACCAGCCTCGGAGCAAATGGCCTTGATATCGGCACCGGAAAGGTCGTCTTTCTGAGAGATGAACTCGTCAAGGTCGACATCCTCGTTGAGCGACATCTTGGAGGTATGGAGGGTGAAGATCTTCTTCTTGGTCGTTTCTACGCATGCATTAGTGCCTCGTCCACTATATGAAGTCGATGATGCTTACGGTCGGGATTCTCAAAGAGAATCTTTCTGTCGATACGACCAGGACGAATGAGGGCGGGGTCGAGAGTCTCGATCTTGTTCGTAGCCATGATGACTTTGACGTCACCACGGTCATCAAAACCGTCGAGCTGATTGAGCAGCTCCAGCATGGTACGCTGAATCTCACGTTCACCTCCCGACGTTGACTCGTATCGCTTCGTACCGATGGCGTCGATTTCGTCGATGAAGACGATGGAAGGCGCATTCTCGGCGGCGACCTGGAAGAGCTGTCGCACTAATCGGGGACCATCACCGAGGTACTTCTGGATCAGCTCGCTTCCTACGATACGCAGGAAGGTGGCGCTGGTCTGGTTCGCTACCGCCTTGGCCAGCAACGTCTTTCCGGTACCCGGTGCACCGTATAGAATGACACCCTTCGGCGGCTTGATGCCCATCTCCTCGTACAGCTCGGGATGCAGGAGGGGAAGCTCCACCGCCTCGCGTACTTCCTGAATCTGCTGCTCCAGCCCACCGATATCCGCGTATGATTCCGTAGGCGCCTTATCCAGCTTCATGACCGAGACCAGCGGATCCGAGTCGTCGGTCAAAACACCCACGACCGAAACCGACTTGTGATGTAGCAGGATGCTGGCACCCGGTTCGAGCAGATCCTTGTCGACAAACGACATGATGGAGACGTAGTATTCGGGCCCGGTGGCGCTCGAAACGATGGCGTGGTCGTCGTCGATGAGCTCTTCCAGGTTGCCCACACCCATCGGGCTGCCGCGCATGTCGTCCACCCGCGACCGCTCGTCGGCATTCCGATCAAGGGCATCCGAGTCCCCGCCAGCGCTTGCGGGCTGCGGCGTGTTGGCTGCCTTGGCCTTCCTGAGACGCTCCTGGTTCTCCACGTATTCCTCCTCCAGCAGCAGATGATCGTGGATGCGCTGCATCCTCAGGTACCGTAGCTTGCATCGTGCGGTCGGGTAGACGGTCGGGAGCTTCGCGGCGGCGCTGGGACCGGCAGCCTTCTTCTTCTTCCTGCCGATACGGGTCGTGGGCTGCGGCGGGGGTTCGTACTTGGGCTTGTCCTTCTGCATCACCACGTCGTCAGCCACGGAATGCCATGGTAGCATGGAACGGAGCCGACCTACCTTGTCCTTTTTGCTCTTGTCATCGCCACCGGGACCTCCGCCGGCGCTGGACTGCTGGTTGCCCTGTCCACCGTTATCATCGCCGTTCGGGGGTTTCGCGGCGGCGGGCTTACCATGGCACACGCTCAACGAGGAAAATCGGCGGTGTGGTGTGTACAGTGGGGGTGTTTCTCTGCTGTGGTGCTGGGACGGCGGCCGAACGGCGGGTGCGTGGCAGCGATGGGAGGGCTGATGGGCGGTTTGTAATGGCGACGGCGACGGCGACGAGCCAGCCCAGCTTCACCGGGACGCGCTAGTGCAGTCACGTGCACGTCCGCCACCTCCCAGCAGTTTCCCGCCTCACATCTGCTGCAGGGACGGCGCGACACGTCAGACCCTACTTCTTTGGGCCGGCCGCTGCACCAGACATCCTCTCTTCCATCTGCCACTTCTTCACCCTTCTGTTCTGTGTACTCTGTCTGTCTGTCTGTACTTGCTGTGCACACCGAGCTGTCCGGAAAGTTCCCACTAACCCCAGCCCCGCCCGTGACCCGTGACCTCGAAGCTCCGAAACCGTCCCCGAAGCTCTGGACAACGGTGGCTCCTTCTATATAGTACGTACGTAGCCGTCGTCTTGAAAGCTTCGGGACAACACGGCGAATTCCCCGCCTCAGCCAGCTCCAAGCTGCCCGATCGAGTAATTGCGGTGCTATTACAGCCTCAGGCTGACATTGAACTGCAGGGTGCTCTGCCAACCGGCCGCCTTGCTGCCTACTTCTGTTCAACCCCCGCCCTCCATTCCTCCTCCTCCTCCTCCTCCCCCTCCTCTCTCCACGACCATACGTGCACCCATTCGCTACCACGTACAATGGCCTCGAACCGTTCCAGGCGCATTGCGAAGGAGATTGCCGATATCAAGGCGGACGCGCTGTCACAGATCTTTGTAGAGACGGCCGGGAGCAGCGACGACCTCACCCATCTACGGGGCCAGTTCCGGGGGCCGCCCGACACTCCATACGAGGGCGGCACCTTCTTCGTGGACATCAAGATTCCCAGCGAGTACCCGTTCCGACCGCCGCACATGAAGTTCGAGACCAAGATCTGGCATCCGAACGTCAGCTCTCAGACGGTACGTGGACCGGGGAGCTCCTGTGAAGGCGGACGGCTGACATGCTTAGGGTGCTATTTGCTTAGATACCCTCTCGTCCCAATGGTCTCCCGTGCTCAGCATCAAGTCTGCCCTCATATCGCTACAGTCTCTGCTCAGCACGCCAGAGCCCAAGGACCCGCAGGACGCCGAGGTGGCCGGCATGCTCATCCGCAACCCAGCTGAGTTCAACCACGTCGCCCGCGAGTGGGCAGTGAGGCACGCCGGTGCACCGAAGAAGGAGATTGCCGAGGGAAGCGGCGGCGCCACGGCCGAGACCATCAAGCGCAAGGCGCAGGAGTCCAAGGCAAACGAGGAGAAGAACAAGATGGCCGCGTATGTCAAGTCCGATGGATGCGCCATGACAATGCTGACCGTGTCCACAGATATCACGGCTATAACAAGGACCTCGTCGATCGTTTTGTCGCCATGGGCTTTGATGTAGAAGCCGTCGTGGCATCTTTTGAGTACGTTGGTATTGATCGAATGGGTGGGGAAGACTACGAGTTGGAGGAAGCATACATGGGCGACATCACCGCCCGTCTCTTTGGCGAAGCATAGATGGGGAGGCTCACGACCACGATTATTTACGCCGGCATTCACTCCATCTATTTGGGACGACTCGGGAGACTGCACCTCACGAATGAGGAACCGTGTGATGTAGACCTAGGTTTCACGGCGTTTCTTTTTACAGGAGGGTATTATTTGCGATGGCGTCCGTGTGCTCAAGGGTTGGGGCGTCTATGTCAATCGCGTCATTCACTGGAGTAACTCCGAAACAGTAGGTAGCTTTGAATCGATATCACTGGATGGCTAAATAAACTGCAGTGATCGGTCACGGGTCCCTACTCTTGCTCTGCTCACACGTGATGTTCTATTGCAGTCGCGGTTAAAAGTCATGGTGCCTGTGTGACTATGGCAGCGTTTGACTCTTTTCCGTCAATGACGGGAAAACACTCACAACTGGAAGTTACACCACACGTACATTATGGGACATGTTCACTGACTCAAAGGAAAGCACTCAAGCAGCTTCTCGCAGCTTTTTCCTTATTACTGTCTACTTCACAAACTCCATCAACGATAAACGCCGTTGGACTTATCGCGGACACTGCACCCACGTAACGGCGGGAACGAAACGAAGTACATAAAAATGGCCGAATCTGCAAATCCTCCACCACTCACCTCATCCGACTTTTGGGATTTTGAGAGACATGTTCTTGACGGCGTCTTGTTACCATTTGGGCCCAGACGCATGGATGAGATTGCCGACACACTACTCATGCTAACAGATGCATACTCCAATTATAACGCAAAGGAGCGGGCTAATTCACGTCGTGCCCTAGAGGAAGGGAGAGCGTATGTGCCATCGGAAATGATATCCCCTACATACACGGTTTATCAATGGAACGGAAACCCGGTCGAAACCAACGTCATTTTCCGAGTCAATCATGTGCCCTCCATTGCATTTCTTCCCTACCATCGCGGCGTCCGGGACCCAGAATCTACCCCAGTGTTCATTGAAATGAGGGAAGTGAAAAAAACTAACCTGTCCACTTATTCCTATACGTTCAAAGCTGCGACGGCAGAAGTCGAGCGAAAAGTACAATTCGAGGCCATGTTGGATCTGTTCAAAGACACTCTCAAACATACGTCGGACAGACAAGAACCCTTGATTGTCTACCGACTAGCATGTTTCGGTATCGAATCGTACACGGCTCCCCGGCGTCCTTCCACATCACGTAACAACCAGTTGGACGATGTGGCCTACTGGAAAACGGTCTTGATAGCTGGGATAGCAAAAGAGTTGGGAAAATACAACGGCATCGGTGAAATCGCCGACATGGACATCCACAAACCTGCGTTTGTGGAAACCACACAGGACTCGGCCGTTCGTAGATTTGCATTCGCGGCCTACCCTTCGGGCCCAGTGCCTTACAGGACACCGATTGCGGTGGAATATGGGAATATAGTAACTAGACTCTTCCAAAGAATTACGGCAAATACCTTGTTGATCGACTTGGATTCCGATATCCCTGTACGCCAAATCGTTGCGGATAGATTTCTTGAGGGGACGTACCAGATGCCGGTCGCTATAATCTGCGAGGTAGTTCATCCCACGTCGGTGGACTATTCGGGCGAGGGCGAAGATTCGCATGATCCATTGACACCGCGCGTTCAAAGGGTGTTTAGCGAAGAATATCCGTTGTATGTGCCCATCGCAAAGACCAGGTTTGCAATGTACGTTGGGAAATCCCTCTGGCCTTCACTCCAAGTTTGAGGGATTTGTCTGCTTTTGCATGTTCTTTTGCACTGGTATGAGGTTAGAGTTAGTCCATGTTTGGTTTGACTAGTATCTATTTTAAATTAGCCCGAGTGACTCCATACACCAGAAAAGATTACAGATGTTCATACTTGGTGGAGTATCTTTTCCGTTTGACCCAGCGAAGGAGGAGAGGCAGAAGACTTTACGGACTCATTATATACAGTAAAGTCCAAGAAAGAATCTTGACATGGAAACCCTGCCGTTAAAATCACCGGAGCTGATATATGATGAGATGGCTACTCAGAGTAAAGGTGAGAGATAACCAGCTTCTACGTAACCTACGAAATCGCCATAAAAGCACTGCCTCTCTCAATACTTTTGCTGACTGATCCACGTTTCCTACGTCGCCCAAAGCGTTTGGAGGAGTATGATGCATACGGAAATACATCCAAGCATGCTGCACATCGAGCTCAATTTCTCACGTGTACGGTGAGAGAGAGTTGTCTGCCTCTTCGTCAGGCATCCACCCACAGCTCCCCGCGAGACGGAAGTCCCCAGCTTCAAGACGTAGGCCCCTTGGAAACAACAGCATAAAAGCTACCCTACCTCCAAGATCTCCCTCAATCCAAATTGAGCATGACGTCAACACAAGACCCAGCGTGAGGCGGCCTTCGACTCCCCTAGCAACGCCAATAGCAACAGCCACCTTCCAACTGCCCCACTTTCCCGGGCATTTGCAGCACTCCCAGTCTCCCCCGTGCAGAGGCCTGTGAACGCCAGGACCTCACTGCTCTTGTGCAGAGCCCAATTGAGTCCCTCCTAAAGCGCGCCGCACAGGTTCACCAAGACTCTGACCATACAGGCTCGAACTCCATTTTGGAGGCAAAAACTTCTGCCTCTTTTCGACGTGGGCATACATATTGATATCAAGACTTGCTTCACGCACACGACTACCTCACTACCTCACTACCTCACTTCACCTTTACGACCGACATCCTACCCCTCCCACAGCCTTTCCGTTCATATTCGCTATACAATGGCTTCCGAGTCCTTTGGAGAGCCAGACACCGGTGGTATCGATTGGGACAGCTTGTTCTCCGACGGCGGCAGGCATGCGAGCAACAGTGCGAATGCGAGCGAATTGAGCGAGGTAGCGGGCGCGGACTCTCTGACTGTCTTTAACGGAAATCATTCTGACGGACACCACCAATTCGATCAGCAGCACTCCCATAACGACTCGACGGCCTTCGAAACCTATGGCTTCAGCGACGACAATGGCAGCGACAACTTCGGCGACGTCTTTCGAAACGACACTCACTCTGCTGAATTCGAGACCGTGGACAACCAAAACTTCGGTAGCATCGATACGCCTGAATCCCGCTACGTCAATCGCGACGAGCTTGAGCGCATCTCCGAGCACCACGACCTTGTCGATGGTGATTTCCATCACACCAATGGCAGTGTGGATACATCTCAAACAGAAGCCTCTCACCAGACTGTATCTGAAGCTGAGACACAAGCCCGCCATGACCAGTCCGACAATGTGGGTTCCCCCACTGACGATCAGCACCCCAACTACATGTACGGGACCGCGCCGGATTCTGAGCCTGATGTAAATACGGCTAGTCACCCCGAAGACCCTAACGCTGCACGCTGCGCTGAGATTGAAAACATCCTCCGGACAAACATGAATTTCGTACAGCCCAGCCCAAGGCTTTCGGACGAGCAATACCTCTTGAATCCCCAGCAAACCCGATTGTCGCAGCCGATAGAGTCGCCGTATGCTAGCTATGACCCTTTCGACCATAGTAATCTACAGCCTACCGCCAGCAGCAAGAAAATGTGGCAAACCCCGCAGCAGCAATTGGTGCTGAACCCACAAGGGTTCTTCACTACCACGGCATCCGGCTCGCGCAAGCGGACGCAGCAGAAGACACCCCAGTCGCAAGTGTCTTCTCAGAACATGGAACTGCCTCATCGCCTAGCTGCCGCGCGTGGACCTTCTGAGACGCCTTCCATCCGTGATGGGTCTCCGAATGGCCAGATGCCTTTCCCAGTCTTTGGATCGCCTCTGCCCAACCAACACGGTTCCACACAGATGTCTTCCAGTGGCCAGATGGAGCTGCCTCCTGGGCTCGAATCTCCGTACAACACTCCGCAGATGAATGCCCAGAACATGTCGCCAGGTGTCAGTCATTTGACAATTCCTCCTATGCATGGCTCTCCGCAGATACAGTTCGAATATGATGACATTCCTATCATAAGTTCCGAGTACATGACTCCGACAGGCCCGTTTATGGGAGACTTGTCGGTGCCTGAGATGCCATTTGCTCAGCAACCCCATTCCCAGCACAACATGCCCGATGGTGGCCCGATTGGAGATGGCGCTCAAGACCATGCTGCTCTCAAGCACCAGATTGCGCAGCTGCAGGTCCAATTGTCAGCCACTAAGCGTCAGTATACAATGGTATCGCAACAACCGCAGCAGCAGGCCATCTTCGACAACAACTTCGGCATCAAGGGCCCCGTTCTTCCACCCCAGCAGATGCGGACTCCCCAGCGTTCGATTGCAAACCAACGCATGACCGCTCAAACACCTGATGGTACCAAAGCCACCCCGACTCCCCAGCAGCGTACGCCAGCTTCGAGTCAAGCCATCCACTTCGTAACGCCGTCTACTTCCCAGACCGTCGTTGCTAATGGTCAGACCCCTACTTCGAGCAAGAAGCGTGCCCGCAACGCGGCCATCGAGGAGGCCGCGACCGGTTCCCCCGTCAAGCGATCCCGCAAGACCACAAATCCGCCCGCCAATCCTGAGCCCGCTGCCGCTACGCCTTTCCCTACTCTCGCTGCTGCCGAAGGCCCCATCTCCCGTCTCTTCGGCAAGCACCATAACATGGACCAACTCCTCGCAAACCAGACGATGTATCTGAATAGCGTCGCCCATACCGGACGCTTGAAGATCGCACAGCTCTTGACCATGAAGTTCGAGTCGCTGGAGAGGATCGATAAGGCGCGCTTGTTGCTTCCGCTGTTGAACCAAGAGCATCCGCTTGATGCTGAGGCTCGCGAGATCAAGTATGGATTGCCGTATGGTGCCGCAAAGCAGGCCGAAGCACTCGACAAAGTCAGGGACCAGCTGGCGAAGAAACAGGCTGCGAAGACGCAGAAGGGTGCTCAGAGTGATGGTGAGGAGGCTTAAGAGTTGGGGGTGGAAAGGTTGGTTCTGGTTGGTGGAGGTTTGGTGAGGAATACTTGACCTTTGGCATACTCGTCGTGGCGTTCGCTTGAGTATCCGTCGACCTGATTGATATTGGAAGACAACCGGCGGCGGTTGATGAGTACCTATGGGCAGCCTATCCTTCAGAGAGTCATGAACTATCGTGCCCTCTGATATGTCAACTCCATCTTCCTGGGTTGTATCATTAGCGACTCTCTGAATGCGTTCGCGGTTCCATTGCTTGCTTTTTTTGTTAGTTGATCCCCATATTCACATGTGGGAGACTCGGGGTTGCATTGAGGCTAGCGGCTCGGATACAATGCCTAATACTTTGCCTAAATAAAAAGGTCTCAGGAAATTGTTCTATCCCGACATCACCTTTCCGCGACATCACGTTCATTCCTTATGCCTGTACCTGTGCTTTAGTGCCGCCAATGGCCGACTGCAAGTTGAATCCCCTAGCCTCTTGTCCAGGATTCATTCCCCACGCTGTGGGACTGTCATCGTGAACAGTCGTCCTCCGCATGTCCCTCACGTGCTTCCCTTCGAAGGTTCCTCCGGTCGCTCTGTGCTGCACACAAGTATTATCCCATGCCACAAGATCACCCTCGTTCTTCCAGTCAACGCTAATCACATACTTCGGCTGCGTGATATGCGCTGCAAGCTTCCTCAAGATCTCTGTAGACTCTTCCTCAGAGATACCCGCCTCCGATTCGAGATGATGACAATGCGCTCCCACGTAGAGATTCTTCCTACCACTCGGTTCATGCGTCTGAAGAAGTTTGTGCCTCGTCATGGGCTGACTCGTCGGATCCAGGTCTGTAAAGAAATCGGGACTTCCCATCTTCCTACTGTGCAACAGCGTATGCGCGCCCACAAAATCGCCCTCTTCCAACCTCTTCTTTAGCCCGTCATCAAGCTCATCCCACGCCGTCCTACTATCCGCAAACTCGGTCTCGCCTCCCATACCCGGTGGGGGCAACTTGACCGCCTTGAGTAGACTCCAACTCGCTCTTCGTGGGTTGAATGATGAGTCGACATGAAAGAGGGTATTGCCTTTGTTATAGTGCGAGCGGGGGGCTGCGGGATCAATGACAGCGCCGTTCTCATCGACATTGCCGGCGTCGAAGAGCTGGTAGTGTGCATAGCGCGGCTTGCGGCCTCCGGTCATGTAGCGTCTTGTGTTGTCGAGTTCGCCGATGCGGGTTGAAAAGGTGACGTGTTCGTCGTCGGTCATGGTAGTAGAGCGGAAGACCAGGACGCCGTACTATGTCGATATTTAACCTTGGCCGGTGTTGAATGAGCCACATTGAATACCTTTGCCATTGCGGCTTTGATCTCATCGAACTGCTCGTCAGCCATATTCTGAAAATTCGCTCCGATAATCTCGGCCCCGAAGGTAGGATGAAGTTCTTTGACCGTGATGGTCTTGAATGGTGCGTCTTGCAGCAGCACACCTGGCATTTTGGCTGATTGTGACGGTGGGAGAAATGTAAAAAATGGACAATATAATATTGTATGGCAAGACTGCTCAAGCAGCATAACACGGGGAGCTGATTCATATAAGACGGCGATACGTCATCGAAGGATTCGCCTGCGTTGCATCATGTGAGGTCCACCACGGCAGCCTAAGTCTAGGTGTCGTGTGATTAATAAGTTTGCTAAGTAAAACTAAGTTTTTCCCCTGCTACCTTATAACCCTACTAACTGTTACGCCCATCTACTCATGCGCGTCGGTGGTCTAGGAGCCACGTTTTTTGCCACTTTCGGTAGTTCTCCAACAGTTCCAGTCCTGCACCACCAGCCGCCCGAGCCCGCCGCCGTGCCAAGATACGCGCTGTGTCGGACTCTCCAGCTCGCAAGCGAGAGCCTGACCCCTCAACTCACGTCTATCGAATCTCGGCCAAAAAATTTCATTCTTTTTCATTTTGATAGTAAGTAGGCATTCTTCACGACGAGAGACACGTGGGCCACGAGACAATGTGGTTCCATTTGCAACCGCATTTTCTTTCGCTCTTTCGAGTTAGGTAGTGCTAAATGTGGGCAGCTGACGACACGGATAAGAAAGTGTAACTCAGGGAAGCAGCAACCCAAACGATAGCCTTCTACGCGTGAGTATTCGTTACTCCCTTCACCGTGTTTTTGCAAAGTCCGATCACTTTATCAAGACTACCGCAGCGACCTAGACCGACCGACTTGCTATGGCAACGTCAAATTACGCCACTAGTCAATACACCTCCGAAGAGTTTGTCGAGAGTAGCGGTGCTATACTGTTTGACCTTTCACCAAAGAAGAGCAAGGTCTGCTTGATCCACTACATTGCAAAGGACGAATGGCTTTTAGCCAAGGGCCGACGCAATTGCGGTGAATCTCGACATGAGGCGGCGTTGAGAGAAGTGCGTGAGGAGACCGGATATCCATGTCATCTCCACCCTGTCACAATGTCAACTCGTGCTCCACCGATATCTGAAACAGGATTTGTGGCAGATCAACCCCGAACCTTCTCCAACCTGACTGAACCTTTCATGCTCACGATTCGGAGAATGGATGGGAAATCGAACGCAAAACTCATTTGGTGGTATATCGCTGCACTTGATAAGGACCCCAAAACTGATAGGTTCAACGGGGAGACTGAGTTCAAAGCCAAATTTTTCTCCTAGAACGAAGCCTTGGAAAGGCTGACTTTCGAAGACGACCGGCAAATTCTAGGAAGAGCTATTGAGTTGGTAGAAAACACACGACGGGAAAGAGATATCAGTACCAATGTACCCTATTGATACCTCGTCAGAGCTGTTAGTCGCGTACGTACTTGCATGTTCATGAGCTGCAGACTGCGGAGGTTCCCCCTACTTTATTCACCTGTCGTCGTCGACCCTAGTACAGCTAGCCACCTGGAAGTAGCTACGGGGCCAAGGACAAGTTAACCAGTAGAGACAGCAGTTCATCGCCAATGTCTACACAGTTTCCAACTAGACGCTACAGGAACTAGGAGAATTACTAGGCGCAAGAGTGACCTTAAGGCTTCACCACTTGCTGTAAAAGCCCATTAAGTATAGCACACTGCGAGTATTGATGTGCACACAATGTTCTAAGGGGAAAAACTACAGACCCCCGCAGATTTGACTAAAGACCCCATATTTCGGAAACCATCGGGTGCAAATCATCGAAACCCTTCTCAAAAGCGTACAATACGTGAATTTCCTTATAAAACTTGACGCTATATATAGGGAAATTCACGTATTGAAGGTTTTTAGGGGGTTTTCGACCTGATGGTTTCCGACATATAGGGTCCTTAGCCAAGTCTGCGGGGGTCCATAGTGCTGTCCGGCTTTAAGGTACATAAAAGTTAAAGTACCTCTAACTTCCTCCGGAACAAAGGGATTTTCGGCACACAGGGGGGGGAGTTATACGTAATGCTCGTGGCCGACAACGGTAAGTGCGGGCTCACCCATCACCACAGGCTCGAATGGGACGAGCGCCGCGTGTGCGGCACAGCTTGGGGCGGTGAGCAAGAGACGAGACGCGGGGAGACGGCGCAGTCAGTCACGATAGTCTCGCGACATACCGGACGAGAGCCTTGGAGGTCGAGAATTGCAGTTATAGACAGCAGCCGACGTTATATTACTGGCCTTGGTAGCGGTTTGAGCGTAGACGTTGTAGGTGGCTGGCTTATCGCTGGCCTAGTCAATGCGCGAGAAAGAGCGCCGATGAGACTAACAGTAGCTGGATAATTGTGTGGCACAGCAAACCCAGCGTGGTGTATTTAGGCCGAAGTATTCCTCCATATCCTATTCCTTTACTATCTCAATAATGGCTGCCTCCATCCCTCTTTTTCCTTTCGATCCTGCGTTAGCGGAGAAACTTGGTTTCCTCTATCTTGCTATTGGTGGCAGTAGGGTTTACCAGCAACGAGACCAGAAAAGCCTACAAAAAACAGCGGCAAAGGTTCAAGATTGGGACTTGGTGGGACTCGTCGAATCTAAAAGAGACATACTTTGCCTTGTCCTACGAAAAGAAACTCAGCTTCGGTCCCTTCTTGGTATTGTCAACGCGGAATATCTCACCTGGGAGGTACGGCTCATTTCCCTGCATCGAAAGTTGCGAAGCTAATAGGATTCGCAGGTTTTGAGGGAGGGCAAAAACCAGGAGAATTGGGAGGTGTTACGATTTGCAGGCACAGCCAAAGACGGATCCAAACGGTCACTCAAAATCTGCAGTCGCGATCACCTTCTTCATGTAGGGTCGGAGCCTGCAATTTGTCAATTTGGCGTCCTCTCCTCGCGAAAGGTTCGATACACCCGTCGATATCATCCACGAGACGGTCATCGGATTTTCATCTATCAGCCTCTCAAGCTCACGGAAGATCTCTTTGTCCTTGATGATGCAGATTTCCTCCATCCAAAGGATGACTTAATTGCTGTGAATCCAGGAGTCACCTACGATCTCTTTCTCACCTCTGACCCCGTCTACGAAGTTGCTCACCACACCGCAAGCGGCCTCAAGGCAACCCTGCTACATAAATGGCGTGCCATTTCGAAGGAACCCTGTGTAAAAGACGTGATACCGCTGCTCTACCGATTTCATGACTTTGACACTTAATTTGCTCAGCGACTTTCAATCGAGTTTACCCGAGTTGCTGGCGCTTCTCCAAGACCTTTGATAAATCTGTCGTCGCCATCTCGAACGGAAATGAAAGAGTCGGAAATCCGAAGAAGACAGAGACTACAAAAGCAGTACCATATTGTATGCATTTTGAACATAGCATGGGATTTTTGGCCTCCACGTTACAAACTATTCTCTCCAACTTCAACAGCCCTTGACAATCATGAGGAAACATTCGAATTTCGCGCAGCCGCCGAGCGGTATCGCCCTTCTCCATTCACCTCGAACTCGGAAGGTCTTTTTGGAGAGATTTGCTTCCGGATGGACGCGGAATGGCGACGAGTCTACGTTAAGAAAGCATCGCACGTCATTGATGAGCTCTGTGCACTGCCTGAAGTCTTACGGTATTTTCCCTCTAGCTGCGTACAGCAACTTCTCGCCGCCGATAAGTCAGCTAGCCAGCTTTTCTTCAGACGATTCGAGGGTAAAATGCTGAGTAAAGTTCGACTAGAGTATTACGATAACAAGTCGTTCTTGAACCATACTGGTCCTATGGACGTGGTGGACTGGTTCGTCGAAATTGAGATGCAGAGGACAGAGCATATTGGCGATGCGTACCGCAGCATAATGAACATGGATCCGATCCCAGCCAGGTGTGCAGAGCAACACATCCATCGGTTTTATTATGCACGACTGGAATCCGAATCCCGTTACCTTGAGTTCTATTCGGAGCAATGTTTAGACGTTCTAGGTATATACGACCTCAAGGAAGTGAGAACTTCGGACTTCTTGAACATGCCTCTTACAGTCAATGGAACCAGCTACCCTCCTCTACGGTACTACCTGGATCGTGCAAAAAGCGTTCTTGATCCCAGCGCACCAGGCGGCCTAAGTTCTCTCCCAGAAGCATTTGGCCTGGGAGATGGTCACGGAGGAAATGTAATGGTCACTGAGGATCACGCCTCTCCGAAGACGATATACCTCGACTATGAAGTATCTGGATTCCACTGTCCATTTTTGGACATGGCCAAGTCTATTTACAATGACGGCTTTTTCAACGTCTTGTACGCAGACTTGCTTTGCGACGATGCCACCGATCGACAGAACAAGTCTGGTGCTGTGGTCTCATGGGTCATAAATTCCGAAGCTATTTGCATTGACTACAGCGTCAGGGTCGGCGCAATCGGAAAGACTACTGCAATTACCAAACTTGAGTACCTTCTGCGACCGATTTTCAACTTGGTACGAAGGCAATCCTTACGGAAAGCAAAAATCGCCGAAGACGTCCTCAGCAACTCTCTCTTCGCCTGCGCCTTATTGAGCAGAAATTTTGCAAAGCGAGCAGATATATTCTTCCTCAACTTAGCACTAGGTGTTCGGCTCGTCGATAACCTGAGAGAAGTGCTCTCTGAAGTCTTTGGGTGGCGTGGGCTACCCGTTGTGGGGCTTTCAATGCGGGATATGAAAATTGAGGAACCACCGGTAAGGGAACTATCTGTAGCGCTGTATGAAAGTAGGGGTAAGTTCATAAGCCTTTCCAATATTCTTCAGATCTACCCGTCTATTTCCAGGCCATGCCTGCTCAGATGTCTTTTTGCTCTACAACCTCAAACCGGAGGAAGTTTTCTTAAAGAGGGCTAGCGAAACGTTTCAACTTCAGCATCAGTTCTCACGAAAGTCCGACAAAAGCCATGGAACAGTATTGCATCGCATATCTGACGCGAGGTATACGGGCATGAAGGTTCGAGCTGCAACGCTTTGGAAAGGAAATCTCGCTGAATAGAACAGATTGCCCCCCATACTTGTATACGGGAAAGCCTTTTCGCGGAACCCCGTATTGACCACCATTTCGCGTACTCCACCACTAGCGATCTCCAAAATCGATTTCATTTCGCCCACACGGCGAATGTGATCCATTTATTTAATCTTCGGGATCAAGAAACCTTCTACCAGAACTTGGTACATTTGACGAAACCTGGAGGTATTATTTGGGGCCGTCAAGTTGGTTTGGCAGAGAATACCAATCAATCGATATATAAGCAACCCGAGGGGAAAGGTGCTCGCTTCACCATAAAGGAGGTCCGCGATTTCCTCTTGGGAATCACAGGTTGGACATTAGCGGACATGCAATTCGAAGCTCAACTTGTGGAGTATGACGAGCTACGAGTACCACGAGTAGACAAGAACTGGGTATTACAGTGGAGCATTCATATACCTGCAGGAAAGTTAGCTAGAGACAAGTCTTGTCTGTTGTAGAAATTTAATCCTCCGTTCCAATGCTTAGTCATATTGGATGGTGGCCTTGCAAGAGCCCCCGGCCAAGGGAATTGCTGACGATAGTGCACTTTGATCCAGTACCGTGAAAAGTGACGTCAGACGCGCCAGCAAAATTAGTATGGACAGACGCGACGTGACGCATTACTGCTTTTTTTCTTCTTGATATAATATCACTTCACTGACACCAGGTAGTGCGGTAAATCTTGCAAAAAAAAATAAGGGAAACCGGCCCAGTAAAGTTCTCCACTAAAAGTATCCAAGATATATACAATACCCAGTACTCTGGGGAAAAAAGATAGCCATTTGTTAACTTTTATAGCTTTGGATTACCTTTGTGTAAGAAATCTTACCTCCGCGCGCACGAATTATTGCACCACCTGGTGTCGAGGGCCTTTGGTAACCGCATTTATAATGTTGCTACAATAACGACCATTTTCTATTGTACGTTTCAGGAAATATGTCCCACGAGCTGGTGCGTTTGCCTGTCTCCCGGCTCTGGACCAATGGTTGGATGAGAGGCGGAGGACACAACATGCCATCTCGACGTTTCGTAATCAGCGGTATGAAAGCGGCTTTCTTATACCCACCTGAATGCAAATGCTGAATCTGGTTGTCTGGGGGATATTAGGTCAACTCCGGGATGCTGCAGGTAAATATGATTGCACACAGAAACAAGGCATACCGCTATCGCACGTCTGAGGTGACAGATCAATTGACCAAATCATGACTCTCAAACGCCGCTATTATACCGCCGCGAACGCTCGACGCCTGCGCACTGACCGCTGCCGCCGTGCTATTGTCTTCCCTTCTCTCACCTACACCTACACCTACACCTAGCTCGAACAGCTTTGCCTCCACCCAGACTCTATCACTCTCGGTCATAGCATCTGCTCTCAACTTTTATCAATTGCAACACCTCATGCAAAGTATCCGCCTTCTCCCTTTGATCATCTCTATCTTCTTTCCTCTTTCCTCTCTCCTCGCCTCCGTCTTTGCTCCTTCCACGACCGACTTACCCACCTCACTGACCGAACTCGTCACCTCAGGCGAGGTACAGGACGCGACATCGTTTGTCACATGCCCAGCTACACTCGTAGAGCTTTTTCGTCATTATTCTCCTCAACAGTATCCGCAGCCAGATTGCAAAATGTCGGTACCTTACGTCTCTGTCTATCGAGAGCCGCAGATGAGGGCCGGTAAACAGTTTGCTGGCTTCAAGATACGCGTCAATCCGCACCGCGCTAAGTATGGTTATTGGACCTTTTATGGGGAAGACCAAGACCGTCGGGCATACGAGAGAAGCCTTTTGAAACCAGAGTCGGTGCTCATGACAGCTTTGCAAGGACGGGCAACGAACGACGACATCCAGCTTTGCTGGGTACCTGGACAAGACGAGCCCTTCAAGACTGCTCGTCTCGGCAACGCCATGCATCACATAAGCCGTATCAAGGAGGAGAAAGAAATCTTGAGGATACCTGTCTACAAGAAGGAGCTCCCGGTGTATCTTTGCGATACGCAAGGGAAGCTGCTGCGCTATCGTATGGAATTCGAAGGACACATCCAGAGCTACCCGCAGCTTCCTCAAACTCAGATCAGCACACATCGCACTGCTTCCTCTTCCCATGCAAGCAGTGTCAACGGCTACGTATCGCCATATTCAACCCTCGCGATGAATCCTTCCTCAATGGGTCTTCAACAGAATGCAGCAGTTACGCCACAAGCACCTAATCAACCAAGGCTTCAGTCCAGCGGTAATGTATGTCAATTCCCCGTCTTTACTGTATGAACTCTGCTAATTTTGCAACCCCTTACTTAGGTATACGGCGGTCCGACAAAACAGCAAAGCACACATGAAGCTCCCCACTGGGGCTATGGTCAGCGCAGAAACCAGAAGCCTCATCCCTCAGCTCAGATGCAGCAACCGCAACAGTACATGTCGCCCTATTCTAGCTCATCGTTACCGTCACAGTCACATACACCTCCTCAGATGCTACCATCTTCACATCATCACGCTACTGTTGCACAGCAAACCTCCATCGGTGAACTTCACGAAGGCCAAGTAACCGGTAACAATGACCAGCTGCCAATGTTCACTAGTGACCATGGCCATATCATACCGTCACAACAAACTAGCCATTACGTCTCGAGGCGTCCAACAACGAACGGCGTCCCCCAGATGAGTCAAGCGAGCGGTCATTACCAACAACAGTCGATGCCCGCGACAAGGTCCATGTACACCAGCAGTACATCCTCCGTAATGGCAGGAGGGACACCGGTTTGGAATCCTCAAGGACACGTTCAGAGTGGCGTTCAACAACAACAACAACAACAACAACAAC